>JAOXNR010023464.1:0-25316 GCA_028571225.1 Parsonsia alboflavescens | reverse complement strand
TCGCTTCACATGGATTTATTTTCTACACTTTAAAGATGAAGTATTTTCAGTTTTCAAGCCTTTCATGCACATGTTCTTGTCCCTCAACATGTCTTATTTGTTTTAGGAATTTCTGCAAACCAATGGCATAATCTCTCAAAGATCTTGTCCCTCAACCCCACAACAAAATGGGGTGGCCAAAAGAAACAACTTTTATATTCTTGATGTTGTTCGAACTCTTCTACTAGAGTCATTTGTGCCCTTTCAATTTTGTTGGGAAGCACTTTCTATTGCTAGCTACATTATCAACAGGTTGCCTTCTCCCTTACTAAACCATGATTCTCTATTCACTTGGCTATTTGGTATTGCTCCAGATTATTCAAATCTTCATAACTTTGGTTGTGTGTGTTATGTTCATTTTCCTCCTCACGAACTCACAGCTCAATCTGTTCAATGTGCTTTTCTAGGATGCTCAGTTCACCAAAAAGGTTTTCTTTGCTACGATTCAAATCTACATAGTATTCGAGTCTCCCGTAATATTATTTTTATCGAAAATCAATATTTCGTTTCCATTCACCATGATCATATTTCTCTTCTATTTTCTATTGTTTCATTGTTTACTAACTCTTCTATAGATCATATAACCTCTAAGCCACTTCTAATATCTCATCGACGTGTGCCCAATACATGAAATCAATTTTCAGCATCCCCCGAGCCCTCCCCCATTGGCTTATCTACAACACCTCCTTGGCTCTTTGATTCTGGGGCTTCCAATCATATGACAAACAATGATAAATTCCTCACCAATGTTAACAAGTATTTTTAAATCTCAAGATTTATACTACTGATGGAAATCCTATACCTATCACAACTATTAGTGATGTTTCTTCCTCTCTAAGTAATGTTTTTGTATCTCCTGGGCTTAGCACTAATCTTGTTTCCGTTGGGCAACTGGTTGACAATGATTGTAAATTAGAATTTTCTAAGTCTGGTTGTGTTGTGCAAGATCAACAATCAGGTAAGATGATAGCATGGGGGCCTAAAATAGGATGCTTTTGTCCTCTTCAATTGCCTTTGTGTCCATGTCATTCTTTGCCTTTCATCACTTGTAATTCTGCTCATGTTGATTATCGAGCATGCCATAAACGCCTAGGACATCCAAACTCTACTATACTTCATCATTTGCTGAATTCTAGTTTTTTTGGAAATAAAAAGTCATCTTCTCTTGGTGTTGTTTAATTTGAGTGCAATGCTTGTATGCATGGAAAAAGTACATATTTTTCATTTCCTACTCACACACCAAATGTGGTCCAGCGTTTTGATTTACTTCATAGTGAGTATGTCACTGGTCACTTCTCATGCTAATTATAAGTATTTTGTCACTTTTATTGATGACTATAGTCGCTTCACATGGATTTATTTTCTACACTTTAAAGATGAAGTATTTTCAGTTTTCAAGCCTTTCATGCACATGTTCTGACCCAATTTTCTACCAACATAAAAATTCTTTGTTCTGACAATGGGGGTGAGTACATGTCTTATTTATTTCAGGAATTTCTGCAAACCAATGGCATATCTCTCAAAGATCTTGTCCCTCAACCCCACGACAAAATGGGGTGGCTAAAACAAAGAACTGTTATCTTCTTGATGTTGTTCGATCTCTTCTACTAGAGTCGATTGTGAACTTTCAATTTTGGTGTGAAGCACTTGCTATTGTCGTTTACCTTTTCAACAGGTTGCCTTCTCTCTTACTAAACCATGATTCTCCTTTCACTTGGCTATTTGGTGCTACTCCAAATTATTCTAATCTTCATACCTTTGGTTTTGTAGAAGGAAAACAAGTGGAATTTTGGGCTGGCATAGCATTTGGAGCGCAGTTTTTGTCTCTGTCCAGCCAAATCCTTGCAGCACCAGATGGCAAACCGAATTGCTACTGAAATTTTCCAATAAGTATCCGGTGCATACATCTGGAGCCGGATTTGCCACTATTTGGGGATCGGATGGCCTCTGTTTTGGTCATTCACCTCTCTCTCATGCCAGCTTTGTTTTGTCTTGTGTCATCTTCATTCCAAGCCTTCCTAGGCTTTCCAAATTCACATTTAGGGTCTCCAATGCCTTCTTCTTTATTTAGAATCCTCCCATTATCATCCTCAAGGCCTTAAATTGAATATGTATTCCATTGCTTCAAACCTTCCAATTCATCTTCAAGTTTATTCCTCGTGAGCATGGCTTCGAAATCAAATCATTCTTCCTTGTCTTGAACAAATGCCATCAAGGCCTTCTTCATTCTTGAAGTTACATATTTGTATTTGAAATACTAGTCCTTGTACATGGCTTCTTCGTATAGCATCATGGTTCTCTCATGCTTGAAGTGAAAGTGCATATAAGCATGTTTTCTTCCATGAACTTCTTCTTCGATGCACCCTTCCTTTGATAGCTTTCATGATAGCTCCACCAATGCTGAGATAGCACCTTGATCCCTATCATGGGGTTAGCACTAATCTTGTTTCCGTTTTGCAATTGGTTGACAATTATTGTAAATTAGAATTTTCTAAGTTTGGTTGTGTTGTGTAGGATCAACAATAGGGTAAGATGATCTCATTTTTCCTCTTCAATTGCCTTTGTCTCCATGTCATTTTTTTTCCTTTCATCACTTGTAATTCTGCTCATGTTGATTATCGAGCATGCCTTAAATGCCTAGGGCATCCAAACTCTATTACTTCATCATTTGCTGAATCCTGGTTTACTTGGAAATAAAAACTCACATTTTCTTAGTGTTGTTCAATTTGATTGCAAGGCTTGTTGACTTGGAAAAAATAAATATTTTCCATTTCCTACTCACACACCAAATATAGTCTAGTATTTTGATTTGATTCATTCTGATGTGTAGGGTATGTCAGGGGTCACTTCTCAAGCTAATTATAAGTACTTTGTCACTATTGTTGATGATTACAGTTGCTTCACATAGATTTATTTTCTGCACTCTAAAGATGAAGTATTTTTAGTTTTCAAGCCTTTTCATGCACATGTTCAAACCCAATTTTCTACCATCATAAAAATTCTTCGTTCTGACAATGGGTGCGAGTACATGTCTTATTTGTTTCAGGAATTTCTACAAACCAATGGCATAATCTATCAAAGATCTTGTCCCTCAACCCCACAACAAAATGGGGTGGCTAAAACAAAGAACTATTATCTTCTTGATGTTGCTCGATCTCTTCTACTAGAATCATTTGTGCCCTTTCGATTTTGGTGTGAAGCACTTTCTACTACTGTCTACCTTATAAACAGGTTGCCTTCTCCCTTACTAAACCATGATTCTCCTTTCACTTGGCTATTTGTTACTACTCCAGATTATTCTGATCTTCATACCTTTGGTTATGCTTGTTATGTTCATCTTTCTCCTCACGAACGCACTAAACTCACAGCTCAATCTATTCAATGTGCTTTTCTAGGATACCCAGTATGCCAAAAAGGTTTTCTTTGCTACGATTCAAATCTGCATAGTATTCGAGTCTCTCGTAATGTTATTTTTATCAAAAATCAATATTTCTTTTCCACTCACCAAGATCATCTTTCTCCTCTATTTTTTGTTTTTCCATTGTTTACTTACTCTTCTACAGTTCATATAACCTCGAAGCCTCTTCTAATATCTCATCGACGTGTGCCCAATACATGAAATCAATTTTTGGCACCGCCCGAGCCCCCCCTCCCCCTGGATCATTCTTTAAATGCTGATCCTATTCCAACAGCCTTATTTGCTCCTCTCAAACGTAGTAATCCAGTTACTAGATCACCAGATAAGTATGGTTCCCCTCCTTTATCCTTGACAGCCACCTTGTCTTATATTCCCTTGTCTTACAATTAGGCCATAGAGCATGAGTGTTAGTGAAAAGCTATTGAAACGGAACTTTTTACACTAAAAGAAAGTCAGACCTGGGAAGTCGTTCCATGCCCCCCCATCCATGAAACCTCTTGGAAGTAGGTTCGTGTTTCCTATCAACCTTCGTTTCGATGGATCTATCGAAAGTTACAAGGCTCGATTGGTGGTTTTTGGGAACAAGCAAGAGTTTGGACTAGACTATGATGGGACTTTTTGCACTAGTTGCTAAGATGACCACCCTACGGACAATACTGGCTCTTGGTGCATCTCATTCATGGTCTTTACATCAAATGGATGTCAAGTACACTTTCTTACATGGTGATCACAAGGAAGAAGTTTACCATGAAACTTCCCTATGGTATGCCTACTTTCTCGTCTAATATTGTTTGCAAACTTAATTGTTTGAAAAGTTTCGATCCACACTCCTTGGTTTTTCATTCATTCAAGGACAATATGACTCCTCCCTATTTCTACTAAAGACATCTAAGGGAGTAGTTGTTCTCCTTATTTATGCAGATGACATTGTTATCACCGGTTCTAATATGGAGGGCATCTCTGAACTACAAAACTTCCTGCATTCTACTTTTCATATGAAAGATCTTGGTCAACTCACCTACTTCTTGGAGTTAGAGGTACATCATCAGTCTCTAGGTATTTTCCTAAATCAGCATAAATATATTCAAGATTTAGTTCAATTAGCTGGTCTCACGAAGGCTACTTCTGTTGATACTCCCATGGAAATTATGTGAAATAGGGGAGCTTCTTGAGGATCCTACTTTATATCGGAAGTTAGTCTTATCTATCTAACCATCACCAGACTAGACATCTCTTATGTTGTGTCCACACTATTAGCAAGTTTATGCAAGCCCACGACATCTCCACCTTTCCGTTATCCGGTGCATCATTAGATACATCCTTGGCACATCTAATTGAGGATTATTGTTTTCCTACTGGTTCATCAACTCAATTGCAAGAATAGAATGGTTTTGATTGGGTTGGCTAACCTAACACCAGAAAATCTACTATGGGATGGTGTATGTTTCTAAGGGATGCTCTTATCTCTTGGAAGTGCAAGAAGCAAGATTCTGTTTCCAATCTTCAATTGAAGTAGAATATCACACCATATCTACTGCATGTTCTGAGATCATTTGGCTGCAGGGTCTTCTCGCACAGCTTGGTTTCTCACAAGATCAACCCACTCCATTACATGCTGACAACAGTAGTGCCATCCAAATTGTTACCAACCCTGTCTACCACGAATGCACAAAGCACATAGAGGTTGACTGTCATTTTGCCATTACTCTCTCACATAACTCTATTGATTGACAGATCGCAAATAAATTCACCAAATCCATTCTATGTCAGCGCAACAATTTTCTTATTAGCAAATTGATGCTTGTTGATTCCCCAACATCAATTTGAGGGGGGATGTCAAAGGATCATACCTAATTGGCTAGTCATTTATATCTTTGTAATTATATTGCTATTTCTTAAATAGGATTCTAGTTGTAGGTGATTGTATATATTTGTATATGGATTAGCTCTTTCAAGAACTAAATATTAGATCTATATATGTAGTCGTTTAGCTATTTTATAGGAAAAAGGTTACCATGTATTATTCCATATAATGAAGGATTCTCCTCCAAGAGGGGGACAACTTTTTCTACTCAAAGCAATATAAGTTAACAATGGCAAGAGCCTGTTGCAATTCAAGGCAATGTCACAATATTGGTGGGCTGAAGCCGTAAATACTATTACACATGTCATGAATAGAATTTATCTCAGACCACACACTAGTAAAATAGCCTACGAAATATGACGAGGTATCAAGCCTAACTTACACTACTTTCATGTATTTGGGAGTAAATTCTATATTATGAACGATAGAAAACAATAAAGTAAATTTGATGCAAAAAGTAGTGAAGAATTTTTTTTTTTGGATATTCTCGAAACAGTCATGCTTTTAGAGTATATAATAATGAAATAAAGATTTTATGGAATCAATTAATGTGGTTGTGGAAGGTTTTGAAGATCTTTACAATGAAATAAATGATGAAAAATCAGAAAAGGAAGAATTACCAGAAGTTGCAAAAAGGTCATCTTGATCATTTCAACCTCAATTTACAACTACTTTCGATGTTACAACTTAGAGTGAAATTGACAGTATAGAACAAACAAAAAATTTTGACCTATTGATGTTATTATTGGAGATCTAAATGACACTGTGAAAACAAGAAACAAGCCGAAAGTAAAGTATAAAAATGGTTTGATTTGCATGCTATACTTCAACACTTGAACTAAAAAAAATGTAATAGAGGCATGAACCGATGAATTTTGGATCGAAACAATGAAAGATGAGTTGCAACAATTTGAATGCAACCAAGTATGGACATTTGTTCCTAGACCTAAAAGTACTAATATAATTGGTACCAAGTTTATTTTCATGAACAAGATAGACGAATTAGGAAACATTGTGAGGAATAAGGCCAGACTTGTTGCTCAAGGCTACACCTAGATGGAAGGTATTGATTTCAAAGAAACCTTTGCACCAGTTATAAGGTTAGAATCTGTTAGATTACTACTTGCAGTTGCATGTGCCAAGAACTTCAAGTTGCAACAAATGGAAGTCAAGACAGTATGTTTGAATGTATATCTCAATGAAGAAATATTTGTTGAACGAGCTAAAGGATTTGATAATCCTGAATTCTCTCAACATGTTTACAAGTTCAAAAGGGCACTTTATGGGCTCAATCAAGCACCGATAGCCCATAAAGTTAGAATCTGTTAGATTACTACTTGCAGTTGCATGTGCCAAGAACTTCAAGTTGCAACAAATGGAAGTCAAGACAGTATTTTTGAATGGATATCTCAATAAAGAAATATTTGTTGAACGAGCTAAAGTATTTGATAATCCTGAATTCTCTCAACATGTTTACAAGTTTAGAATGGCACTTTATGGGCTCAATCAAGCACCAAGAACCTGGTATGAGAGATTGACAACATATCTTATATAAAAAGGTTATCAAATAGGTGGAGTTGATCAAACATTATTCATTTATAACAAAAAAGGTCACATCATGATTGCACAATTTTATATGGATGATATAGTATTTGGTTCAAATTCAACACAACTCGCGGAAGAATTTGTTGACCTCGTGAAGAAAGAATTTGAGATGAGTATGGTTGGTGATAAAATTATTTCTTAGTTTACAAATTAAACAACTTCATTATGGCATATTTATCTCTCAAACTAAGTATGCAGTTAATCTTGTTAAAAAGTTTGGAATGAAAGGATCTAAGCATATCAAAACACCAATGGGGACAAACAACAAGTTAACCAAAGGTGATCCTTGTTAGACCGTAGATCAACACTACTACAAAAGCATTATTGGAGGTTTATTGTATCTCACTGCAAGTTGTCCAGACATATCATTTGGTGTTGGTATGTGTGCAAGTTATCAAGCAAATCCAAAGGAATCATATCTCAAAGCTATGGAAGGATTCTGAGGTATTTGAATTCTACATCAAATTATGGAATTCTATTCACTAAAAACACAAGTTTGCACTTGATTGGATATAGTGATGCGGACTGGGCAAGAAATGGAGATGATAGAAAAGACACACATATGGTGGATATTTCTATCTTGGTAACAAGAAATAGAGTTGTATATCTCTATCAACAGCCGAGGGAGAGTATATTGTTGCAGGAAGTTGTTGCACACAGCTTATCTGAATTAAGCAGATGACTGAATATTATGTTATATCACAAAAGGCGATAATCATGTATAGTGATAATAAAAGTGTGATTAACATTTCAAAGAATTCTATATAGCATTCCACAACAAAGCACATTGAAATCCATCATCATTTAATAAGAGGATTGGTTGAGAAAATAGTTGTAACATTGGAGCATGTTACAACACAAAAACAAATAATTGATATATTTACTAAGTCACTGGACACTTACTCGATTTAAAGAGTTGTGTGGGGCACTTGGGCTTTGTCTCATCTGATAGGTCATGTCCTTGTTTGATCCAATATGTATGTTATAAATTTTTTGTTAAAAAAAAGGGAAGAAAAACAAAAATACGAAAAGACATGTCATTTGAAGGGGGAAGAAGAATTTGAATTGTCACAAACTTTGAAGTCTTATTTATTACAAAACTTCAACAAGCTTCAACGTTACTTTTCAACTCAAAGTCTTCACTTCCTTCATCTTTTCCTCTCTCTGTAATGTCTTTGTTGTACGAGTTTCTCTCATAAAATTCAAAAACAAAAATTATTCTAGATCCATGGTGACCACTAAAAAAGGGAAGCAAGCCGAAACATCCAAAAAAGCAGAATTGAAAAACAAGCAATCTTCATCAGCAGCCATTGAAGAAAATGTCGCAACACCACCACCGGTTACAATAGAAACTTTGCTGCCTAAAGTAACCGAACCATCACCATCGACAACAATCGAACTTGACATTTAGGTTCAAGAGGTTCTTGAGGAACCCTCTACCGAATCAGAACATGTTACTACTATTAAAGAAATCACAATCCCAGCACCAATTTCTGACTTACTAGAGCAACAGTCGACACAAGATGACAAATCTGACAAGATCGAATTTGATGCATCAATAGATTCTAAGAAAACCCCTTGATGAAACCCAAGACTATGTTGCATCACTGAAGGTAACAATACAGGAGAAATATGCAAAATCAAGTTCTGAGGATACAAAGAAAGCTATCGAAACCCCTATTACACAAGGTACTACTGGAATCTCTTCTAAAGATTTAGAGGCACTAATTTCAACACCTAAAAGAAAAGGCAAGGTTACTACTAGAAGAGACATTAATCTGAAAATTTTTGAAAATTCAGGGTCTAGTTCTAGTTACTCTATCAGTGTCAAGTCTGTTTCTGAAAGTTCTGGTGAATCTAATATGTCCAAGTCTAATGAATCTAATAATGTTGTTCAAAATGTTACAACGTCTGTGTCTATTATAACTCCAACTAATAAAGGAAAAGGAAAGGCAGTCAATCCTAAGTTTACTGCTTTATCTGTTGAGAATGTCTTAACCTCACATTTTTATGATCAAAAGAAAATGAATAAATGGGAGTCTGTCAAATTTAAAAAGATAAATGAAGAGATAAGGATAAACGAGCAAACCTTTCAAAAAAAAATAGAATGATCAATTTGTTACAAGGAATTGGAGTTTATGAGAGTATATCTATTTTTAGTGGATATGTTGGGAATATGGTCATAAAATTCTATGCCAATCTTGATTAGCATGTCACTGATCCTATCTCTGATTAGTGTCACACGATTTATGTCAGAAAAACATTTTTTAAATTTAGTCTTGTTGAGGTTAGTTGAATCTTACATTTGTCAGTTTATGATGATATTGAAGGCAGTGGTTTAAATGCATTTTCTGATATAGATTTGATTGCCAAAGTTTTAACTGGAGATGAAACCAATACTTGGCCTGAAAATTGGAAAGATTAAAGCTTCATCTTTGCTTGTACATTATTTTCTGCTCTTCAAGATTTCTGTGTGCAATTGAATACCTAACCTGAATGTTATATGGGTAAGTTGACAACGGGCACAATTATTTTATGTTTTGAGAAATGCCAAAAATGTCAATCTTGGAAATATCATCTTTGATAGTATTATTAAACATGGAAGACCTAGTACTACTTCAGGTTCTCTCTGTTATCCAAGTTTAATAACCTATTTGGTGCTTCAAAATAGATCATTTTTAAAGAAGGATCATATTACAATTCTCCTTGAGCATGTTGTATAGGTATCCAACAAGATTTTGAAAGGGTCAAGGGCAAGTCATTTTCAATTAGACTCTCATTTTGACAATTCTAAAAAATCAAAGAAGTTGAAGACAAATGATGCAGCTAATATTATAACTCAAACGCTTGCTGCAAACATTGACAATTTGAAGGAAAAACTCTAAAAAGTTGAAGATAAATTTAATGATGTTCTTAAAATTCTGAATAAGCACTTTACTGAGAAGGAGTCTTCTGATTAGCTTGGCCAGCAAGGGCCAAAGGAAGGCATGGCAAATCTCTTTCAATTTGGGACTGGAATTTTATATTTTTTGGTGATTTGGTTGATGAACAATTGAACAAGAATAATTTTTCTATTGGCATGGTGCTAGGGGGGGGGGGGGTTCTAAACAATTTTACTTTATATTATTAATTAATCTTCTTGGATGGATTTATATATTTTTTGTGTAGAAATTCTTCATGAAGGTTGGATGATCTGGATCCAACATGGGAACCAACTTGTCGCAATGGTTTATGTGGCTAACATTGCCAAAGGGGAAAATTGTTGAGGTTAATGGCCTAAACTGTTCTGTGTTGCAACTAAAGTTGCAACTGTGATGGATGTTACAACTGGTGAGAAATGACACAATTTTGATTCAATGAAATTTTCTCAGCAAAGCTTATTAAGACTTTATCTTATTTAAGTTTGAATTATTTATAATGCTAAGATAAATAACTAGAGAGGTTATTTTGATGTTTGTCACTATCTAATTGATTTAAATTCTATCTTATCTATTGTTAGAGTTGGAATTTAAATCTTAGAAATAGGATATCGATGATCAAGGTCTCTGAGGATTATTTAAATGACATCAAGAAGCAAGGATTATGTACTGCAGCTACATCGAAAGATTCTACAAAGTATCACAATTCTGAATTGATCCTATACTTCAATAAGTCATTACAATCTTAGAAGATCAAGTTCGGTCAAAACAAGCATCACCATTATTCATCAACATTTCTTCGGTAGAAAGATTCTTAATTAAATCAATAGTCTGTTCTTTGGGAGAAAGAATGTCAACAAGATCAGGAGGATCTATCATTGCAGAGAGTCCAAGTTTAAAAAATTTTAAGGGGACTTGTCGTTTATTGTTGTTGATTGAATTCATGATTATTCAATCAAGTTTTGTAAAGCCTCATTGTAAACTTGAATTGGAATTGAAGGTGGAGATTAACCTGGGTGAGGGCTCCCCAGAGAAGGCATAGCCGAACTTGGTTAACAAATTTCTTTTTTTAAGTACTTTTTTCTATTTCCATACTATTTTATTTTTAACTAACAAATTATAACTTTAAAAGAAGTTACAACAGTGAAAAGTGTTACAACTCGTAACTGCATCCATTCATCCCTTCACTCAGGAACCTCCAATCTTTAAAGATGAAAGAGGTTGCATCAAACTAAAACCAAAAGTTTAAGTAATTGTTGATGCACAAAGATGAAACAATTGAGGTATTTAATGGTAAAATTCTTGATATCGCTAATCAATCTGCTCAACTTGGTAACAGGTATCCAGAAGAGAAATTAGTATGGAAAGTATTACGATCCTTACTTCCAAAGTTTCTTCCTAAAGTTACAGTAATTGAGGAAGCCAAGGATCTGTCAAAAATGAAGGTAGAAAAACTCATGGGTTAAAAACATTTGAGATGAATTTCCTTACATTGCTTTTAAAGTTAAAGGAACACATTTTTTATGACTTTGAAATTGATGAGGAACAAATGACTCTATTATCAAGAAGATGGCCAAAAATTTTACAAAATTCAACAATGTTGAAATGAGACAAACTGAGGGCAACAACAGTCAGATTGACACCAACAAAAGAAGATTTATAGGTCAGATTCCTTCTAAATTTATGAACAAAACAAAAGGTATTCAATGCTATGAATGTGGAGGATTTGGTCATAAACAAATAGAATGTGCAAATACTCTCAAGATGAATAGGCACAACAACACAACATGGAGTGATGACAATGGTTCAGATAGTGATGATAATAATCATGAACCTGATCAAACATGTGCTGTAGCATTATGTGGGATCTTTAACAATGGCTCTGATAGTGAAAGAGCATACATAGAGTCAAAATCAAACAAATCAGAAGACCATGAGGGAAACAATTATGATTCTAACACTTATATTTAATGTCTTCAAATTTTGTGCAGGAAATCAAACAACTTCTTGAATTGAAAGCAGAGAACATTATGTTGAAGAAGCGAAATGAAAAATTGGAAGAAAAACTTCAATGGGAGGAGATGAAAAATGAAGTTGCTCGAGAAAGATTAGAAATTGCACAAGAGTACATAAGTCAACTTCTACAGTTGAATAACACATTGAAAGAAGCATTGACACTAGCAGTATAAAAGACAAAAAGAATATCAGATATTCAACAATATTCCTTTGCTCTTATCTCTTCTAAAGTCAACTTCCTATTTTCCCTTTGTTGGTTTTTGGACAGGATTCCCCCATTTGCTGCAATACATAACTCCATATCATGAGAATGTGTTGCTAATTCCTCAAATGTCCTTGCTAGAATTCCCTTAAGAATGTACTACAAACTTCAATTCATGCTTTGAATACATATCTAGATGGCAGATGACTCACTAAAATGATTCTTGCTGTTGAGATTCAAATTCCTCCATCTGTTGATGTAATCCACCACAGGCTCATTTCTTCTATTGGCGTGAATTGGTCAACTGCACTATATTAACAGTCCGCCTTGTGATGTAAAATCAATTAAGAAATTCACTCTCGAGATCCTCCAAGACGTTGATGGAATTTAGCTTGAGATTAGTGTACAATCAAAAGCACTTCCCTTAAGTGACTTCACAAATTTCTTAACGAGAAGATAGTCATAAGTTCCTACATTGTTGCACGTTTCAATGAAGTGAGCCAGCAGCTGCTTAGGATTCCCATTCCCATCAAATTGTTGAAACTTTGGAGGTTGATAGCCAATGGGCATCTTCAAGCTATCTATCCTTAGTGTATACGACTTCACATAAGACTAAGCATATTTACCATTTCTCTCATACTTTCCATAATTGATCAACTGGGATAAGTCCGTCAGAGGAGATTTGAATGTCTTGCTTTGAGGTTTCCGCCTTGTTCAAGACTTAAACCTTGCTTTGAACTTCCGACTTGAGTGGAGAAGGCTGACTTGCTTCTCCCTTTCTGTCCGAAAGACTCATTAGTTAAGCAAAACGCATGTCTTGTTCTTGTGAACATTTCAAGAGAGTCTCAACCAACCTCGTCAAGTTTTCCGGCTTATTGTTCGACTTTCCCTTATTTGTCATGATCACGGACACCACAGAAGAAGCGATTGAATTTTCAATTGATGATGGCTGCAAAGTTTTGCCTAAAACTTGAAGTGCAAAATCTCAATCAAAATTTCTTCATCATTGAAACTAACGTTTTTCATTTCCTCGTTTTGTCCCTCGATTTCTGCAAAGGCATGAGCTTTCCTCCTTGTCAGCATCGTGTGGGAGTTCCCAACTTCAGAAGTCATTGAATTGGTGGAATTTGACATAGAGCCATTGAACTTTGATTTGAAAAGTAGAGATGGAAGTAGAGATGTTCCACTGGACGTGTCAAAATTTGTTCACACGAAATCAGTCTGTAAAATATTTATTAGTTTAATAAATGGGTACAAAATTCTCCTTATAGAAATCCTTCGATTCTTCTTTTGAGGTGGAAAAATGTTGAGGCGAGGACACAAATGCTTAATCTCGTATCAAATGAGTTTTTCCTCACGAACACTTAATTTGGTTTGATGGAGGCTTGTTAAAGCTTCAATTCCTTGTTTTGATGAAGAATGTTGAAGTCTCCTCGAAGATTTGAAAACAACCTTTGAAAAAGATTTGAAAGCTCTTTTTCTTCTAAAGTTGGAATGACTTCTTAGTGTGATTTGGATCTCTCAAGAGATCCCTTTATATAGGGTATAAAATGACATGATAGTAATATCAATCACCCTTGATTTTCCAATTAATCAGTTAATTAATCAATCAATGAACTAATTTATGAAAATGAAGACCTTGAATATATGGAAGGTATTTTCTAAATTCAAATAATATGCTCCTTCTAAAATCTTCATATTTTTCAAAATGGAAACTCTGGAATTGCCTCATTTGATTGGCTGAAATTATTTATTTATTTATTTACTCCATTCACTTTATTTGGAATAAATAAATATAATCTTTTTAATTGTCAACACACTCATTACCTAATGTGGATCATCACCAGAGAGACCTATAAAAAATGATTGGGATCCATGGATCAAGTTCTAACTCTGTTATTGATGGACTGAGCTGGAATGAGTAAATCAAGACTCATCTGTAATTGGATCAAGCTAAGCTTAACCCTTTTAAATTTGGATTGCACTGGATAAGAACAAGGATTTTTTTATTTATTATTAATTTAATAATTTATGTTATTATTCATCACTTTACTTGTCTATCAGATGATTCCACATTCATCCAATTATCGAAGAAAGCCGCAAAAGTAAAGGTTTTCATGTTTTCTTTCGTGCAGCAACTACTTCATGTTTTTTGATTTTTTTTTTTTTACTTTATTATTGTTCTTGTTATGTTTGGTGCAAGTCTGATGCTGCTCCTCCCGCTGCAGCGACGAAGCCACTGAAGAAAGGTCCCTTTTCCTGTTTTATTTGATATTCAATTGGTCTTTTTTGCGGTCTTTGGTGATTTGGGACTTGAATGTGTAATTTGTTTTCATTTTACAAAGAAAACTATATCAAAGATGAGATTTTTATAGATTTTTTTATGCTGTTGGTTTTTATTTTTTAATTATATAAAATTTTGAGTTTTAAATTATCTCTTCTCTGATAATTGTTTGATATTGATGGGGCTTGAATCGTTGTATGCAATCGATATGAAGGTAAGAGAGAAGCTGTAGAGGCTCTTGAGAAGAAGTGTGTGTGAAGAAACAAAAGAAAGGTGTCGGACTAGAGGAGGCTATTAAGAAGAAGAAGGATGAGGTCAAAACTCAGAAGAAAGTTGTTCAGAAAGTGGACAGCAGTTCCTCTAAAGATACCTCTTCCTCTGAGTCTGAGGA
Source organism: Parsonsia alboflavescens (assembly GCA_028571225.1). Taxonomy (NCBI): domain Eukaryota; kingdom Viridiplantae; phylum Streptophyta; class Magnoliopsida; order Gentianales; family Apocynaceae; genus Parsonsia; species Parsonsia alboflavescens. The sequence goes on along the minus strand of JAOXNR010023464.1, from coordinate 10,579 downwards.
AGAACATAAGGTTTATTCAGTTAACTCTTGTAATTTTACCACATTTGTTGGGTTAAATATTCTCCCATTTTTGTCTTTACTACTTTAGTGAATTTGAATTTGTGAGTGTGGTATCATGCTTTCTTAACATCATGATAGCTGCTTAATTTAATAGAGCTGTTTTCAGGTCAAAGTCCCAGCAATGAAAGCAGTTGCTCCGGCCAAAAAAATTGCAAAAGAATCTAGTAGTGATGAGGATTCCTCTTCTGATGATGTAAATATTAATTAACGGCTTGATTATGTTTTGTAGTCCATGTCCCCTGCATGTACTAAGTATCTATTGCTTACAGGAGGCTCCTGCACCTGCTAAAAAACCGTTGGTGCCTGCAGCTAAAAATGGGAATGCTTCCAGCAGTTCTGAATAATCAGATAGTTCAGATGACAGTGAGGATGAAGTAAGTTCCAAGCTCATCTCTGTCATTAGGTCAGAAAATATTGATCAATATCTTAACATTTTAGGCTCTAAAAAGCAAACCCGTTACTGCAACCACTAAAAGCAAGACTGTTGCTGTGAAGAAAGAAGAGTCAAGTGATGAAGCAACTAGAACTGGAAGTGGGCAATCAAGTTGGGTGCCCTTGGGCCGAACATTGGACTTTTAAGGGTTGGGTTGGAGTCAATTCAATATTATTGATTGTTCAAAATAGGGTTTATGTCTGCCCAACCCAACCTTGATTATGTAAGGCCTAGGTAGGCTAGCCCTTTTTGATAGGCCTAGCAGTGAATGGGGATGGGAGAGGTGGTGGGGAATTGAATAAAAAAAATTTAAAATAATAATAATAATAAAATAAATATGATTCAATTTCAATAAATTCAAATAAGTTTGACTAATGATTGACTTCCTACGTTATTGGATAATAGTAAATATCTATTAAATTTATTGAGTTATAAATGGATATTCATTTACAATCATTTAATTTAAATATGTTATTCATATCCATTATTTATAGGTTGGATTTGGATATGCATGAAAACACTAAATCAAATTGCCCCCTTTCCTGCAATAGAAGCCATATGGAATGAATTCAATGGGTGTAGTCCAATTTGCTACTAGCTGATGATATTTGAGTAAGTACTCCTTTCCTTTGAAAATGGATGACTTTTGCATCTGAGGATATAGTTGAATGGTTTAGAGGTGTAGTTTGTATATTACAAGTTAGTGAGTTGTAAGTTCTAACGTAATAATCAAGATGTCTGCTAACTGATTTGGACATTATCAAATAAAAATAAATAAAAGAAAAGGATGACTTTTAAAGCTATAATACAATAACTAAGGAAATGATCCATGGTGAATGTAGAATATTTTTGTCATGGGGGCAAAATGGTGTTATTATAACAATGAAAATCTTATTTATTTTAACTAGTTATGTATGGTCCAATTTATGCTTATTTCGACAATTTCAAAAAGAGTTGTAACTTATCAAGATTAGAGTATATAATAAAATCGTCAAATTCACGACATAACAATAAAAAAAATTTACACACTTATCTTTATTTTTTACCTTATATATTTTATATACAAATTTATCCACATAAATAAGTAAATCAAAAATATTAAAACCACCAGATCTTTAAATTTGTCAACTGAATTTAAAAAATAATTAAACTAATTATTTTAAAAAAATTAATTAATATTTTTATTCTTATTTGATAATTGATAAATCTACTTATAAGAGGAAAAAAAAAACCAGAGTAACTTTCCATCTCCCAAATAATTTAAAATATTTAAAAATCCACACATTCAATCACATGTGTCATTGTTTATTAATTTTTTATTCAATTAGGGGGAAATTAACTAAATTTATGGGGTCAATATTTATATCTATATATTATATATATTATGTTTTATTATTATTATTATTATCTTTTAATGGTGTCCGGATCAATCGAATGCATTTCGATAATTTGCTTATTCGGAAGAATGTTGATGGAATTCAAATTCGAAACTTATGATCTGTATATTTATCACTCCACCTATTGGGGTGTTCCCAAAATGACATTATATATAATGTCTTATGAATACGTTAGTGGGGTTTTTTCAGCAAATTGTTCTTCCAGTAAATTCTAACTTTGATAAGTTGATTTATATGAGATTGAATCCTTACAGAGTGGATTCAGCTCTTAACAAAATGGTTAATGTGTGTGCGTAAGTTTAATCCAGACATTACTCAAAAAAAGAGTGAATATATGAAAAAAAAAAATTTTGAAAACACCACTTTTGATGACGGGTTATTTGGTAGACTACTACCTACCTGTTTATTAGAATCAAATAAAATAAATGAAAGAATAAAATAAAAGAGACATGATGAGCCTTACTCTATCGGAGAGGTGGAAACAAATTCACTTGAAACCAGAAAAGAAAATTATGCATGAAGAATACAAAATGCAGTTAAATTTAAAAAGCTCCAATGGAAGGAGTCCTCAATCTATCTAGTGAACATAGACCTTTGACATAAGAGACAAGAAAAACTATCAAAAGAAGAATCTCTCTTCAAGTAGCAACCTAAGTTGGCTAAAAAAATCAGCGACTTGGTTACCTTCCCTGTAGATATGAACAATTTGAATAGATCTTTGAGTTAAAAGTCCCTGGATTTCCTTAAGCAAATGATGGATAAGCCATCGATAGGAAGTCTTGTCTAATCACCTTCGAATATAGCTGAATAACCACATTCAAACAGCCAAATTCAGAGCAAACTCGAAGCCCCTGGAGTAATGCACAAGCTTCAGCTTCAGTGTTAGTGGCTGTACCAATAAAATGAGAGAAACCTCTCAAAACGAGACCCTCTCCAGTCCGCACCACACCACCTGCAGTTGCTAAACCAGGATTGTTCTTAGAAGCCCCATCTACATTAAGTATAATCTTGTGAATATATCTCAGATTCCACCAAAGCACAGCTTCAAATCTTCTAGCTTGTTCAATATGTCTAACACGTCGAACAGCATCAACAGTGTGGAGCTTATGAATCTGCCTCAGAGAGTAGATATCATTGTTAATCTTGGCAATGATCTTTCCATCCGAATTTGTGTCCCCCTCATAAACAAAACTGCACCGAGCAAGCGAAATGTTTCTACAAACAGTCACAGGAATGAGGAAAGCCCATAGTCCCAACTCCTTATATGAAATCCAGTAATGCAACATCCCAGAATATTTTGGCAAGGATACCGTCTGATACCAACCATGTCATTATACTGGTTCCAAACCCTCTCCACAATGGAGCACGTCAAGAAAAGATGATTGATTGTCTTAGCCCCATTAAGACAATGACACCATGATGCCATACTGAAACCCAAAGCCTGTCGCACATCATCCATAACCAAATAACCAAGGTACAATCTCCACATAAAGACACTCCACGTTAATGGAATGAATTTATGACAGAAAGGCATGTCAGAATCCATATATATTTATCCTTCTCCTTGCTATGCCCGAATGAGAAAGATTCAATAGTCTCAGATGTATCAGCTGGAACCAAATGATGAAAGGGCTCGTTATTCGAGATTCCATCTGAAATAGCTCACCAATTTTAAGAGTAGAGTACTCCTCACTCCTCAGGGACCCCATATTCTGAAAGACAACCTTTTAATGTCCAATTTTCAAACCAAAAGAGAGAATCACCACCTTCCGGTAGCAGAGCAATAAAACTTTCAGCTTCTTGTCTGAAGCAAGTTAAAGCTCTCCAGCCCCTCGAACCACCTATATGAACAGGGTTGCCCAGACTGATTATATTTCAGCTGCAGATATTTCTCCCATAAAGATTCAGAAATCCTGAAAGGCCACCAAAGCTTGAAGCCATTAGCCATTAGCCATTAACGAGGGTAGAAACAGAATGGACTCCCCTATCAAAAGGAGCACAAATTGTCTATGATTCCCCAACTCCTATGACCCCCGGAAAGAAATTAGCAAACATTTGATCAACTCTAATAATCACCTGTTTAGGATACAGACAAGGTATATATAGCCATAGCACTCAGAACATGTCTAATTAAAATGGTTCTTCCTCCAATGGATAGATTCTTTTACTGCCACCCTCAATTCTAGAAACAATTTTATCAGGTAACGACTGAAAATAAGAATTTTTCACTCTCCCTACAAAATAGGACATCCCAAATAAGTAATGGGCCCTTGTTTCAGCCGGCAACCGGTAACGGCATTCGTATGTGTTTGGAAATGATTGTTTTAATCATTAACACTTTCTTTACACGACAATATAAATTGTTTAAAATTCTTTTATTTATCTCACAATATAAATCATTTTATAACAATCAATCCCTAATTATTATGTTTTTCTCATTTTTATCTTTCATTGATATTCTTTTTCATTTATTATAAGAGAAAAAAATTGTAATTATTAAAGATAGAGAAGAGTGACATTTTTACCTAAAATGAAGTACTAAAGACTTATATATTGTAAGATGGAGGTAATATTTTTTTTCAGACTTATAAAATGCCCCTTATATTATATAACATAAAACTAATAACGGTACTACCTCCATTTCGCAATATAGGTCACTTCAAACTTTTAAATTTGTTTCATAATATAAATTATTTTACAAAATTTTATAAAATTTCATGAGTATTTATTTTACTTTTTTTCCACTTACCTTTTTGATTCTTTCTTATTCTAATTTCCTAAATAGTTCGACCGAAGATTTTTTTAATAATTTGACTAAATCAATACATTATTTTTTTTATTTTTAACATGTGAAAAACTTATACTATGAATTGGAGAGAATAGTATCAATGTTAACAATGAGAAATGAATAGGGCAATAATAGAATTTTCTTATTAAATATACTCTGAAAGTAAAAAGGTGCATATTTTTTAAAACAAAACTTCCCAACTAATATACTTCTTTCGATTCACAATATACATAGTTTTAACCTTTCAATTTTGTTTCACCATATAAGTTATATTACAAAATTTGATGAGTATTTATCACTATTTTTTCAATCTTACTTGTTGGAGTATTTTTTACTCCAATTTCCTAGGTAATTTAAGGGAACTTTAAGTATTTTGATTAAGTCAACATATAATTTTTTGTATCATTAGGTTTTGTGTAAATTCCTTAAACAACCTACTCCCCTAGTTTGTTTATAGAAGTCATTTTAGCTAAGAAAGAGTATTTTTATTTCAAAATGATAGTCACTTTACACTTTTCAATGAGTATTTTTATTACGCAATAAGCATCTAATAAAATATTTCTAGTCATACCCTTCTAATTAAATTAAATATTAGGATTAAATTCATATAAGCATTATTTATTATAAAGGATATCTTAGTATAGAAAAATATTAATAACTTAACTAATTATTATTTTGATTTATGTTTGAAGACTTTAAATGATTTCTAGAAAGAAACTAAGGGAATATAATTTGAAAGAGAAGGAGTAGTTATTACTTCATATGTTTCAAAATAATTTTTATTTCAGGTTTTTCCATCTAAATTAAAATAATCATAACATTATCTTTTTAGAACAATTTTCCCCTTAATTATTGGAGTTGATTTCTAGTCTCTTTTCTCTCCTCTCTTCTCCCTCTTTAAGAAAGATTAACGGATTTTAAAATGGGGAGATGTGAATAATAAAGTATTGTATTTGACCAACATTTAGAAAAAGAAATGCTAATCTTATCTAATATCTTATATTCTCTCCATTACTAAATATAAGTCTTCAACTGATATTATTTTGTAAATATTAACGTATATTTTTTTTCTAAAATATCTTTTAATCAGCATTTCAAAATTTTGAATAATATAATGATAAGTACATAAATTATAAATATTGAGTTCCATTAACATTCTTTTGAATTAGTAAAGGATTGAAGTCTGCACAAACTATTTCAGACATCATCAAAAAAATTTTAAAAAAATAATTGTGGACGTACTTACCATTCCACTTAATTTTTTTTTCCCTTATCTTTTTTGGATCTGCTGGATATGGTCTGTATCCAAGAGGGGAGAAAAAAAAAGGAAAATGTTGGGTGCATCGAGATCTTGTGTCTGATACTGACTGATAACCCGCAAGGCAAGCGCCTAGATATCTGTTGGTCATCAATGTTGTATAGTACTGGGGTTCGATTGGTCCCTATCAATAGATCCCTGAAGTGTTCACAATAGGGCGCATGCTGACGTAAAACAGCTGATGGGTCTTCAAGAGTCCAGATCAAGATCAATCATTTTCAATTTTTTTACTTTTTTTTTTTTACTGTATTTTATTTTATTTATAATCTTAATCCCTCTACTAATTTTTCATATGATTATAACTAAAACTTTTACTTTAATTAATTATAATAATTAAGATATAAAGTTCATATATACAAATCTATAAAAATTATAAACATATATCACAGAGGAATGATAATATGTATTATGAAACATATATTAATAAGTATTCCAATTAACGGTTAATCATTAAAAAAAAATTAATCCTTTTACAAAAAAATTATTTTCAAAAATATTTTTTATAAATTAAACCTTAAAAATACTTAATTAAATTTTAATTAATTATTTTTAAAAAATAAAATAATTAATCATTAACATTAATTGTTAAAAACTGAATTAGAATACCTATAACATTTCTATATCATTATAATTATGTATACATATATGTAATATGAATATATAAAAATTATTTTTGAAATATAAATATTACACATTAATATATTAATGATTTAGTATGAAATTTTATTTAATATTAAAAATAATATATAATATTAAACGTGAAATCAAAACGAACGTGGTTATGATTAAATTTGTTAAACTCTCTATAAACATTAAAATAAATGTATATAAAAATTGAAGGAAACAAAACTGAAAAAAAGAGTTATGGACGAAGATCTAAGGAGATTCATGAACTTAATTGATAAAAACAGATCAGCACAACACACATTGCCGCACGGATTTCTACATGGATGAACATGATGCGTACGTATGAATGCCGCTAATTTCTTTTATTTCAATTCGTAAACACTACTACCATTGGAAAACACCTAATCAAGCTGTTTGTCAAGGGACTGGATTAATACTTGATTCTCGTCAAAACAAAGTAGGAATTTCTCAATGCTTTGGATCAGGGACACTTGGGCCTGTGGCCACGGGTGGTCATGTCTGTGTAGCATTTCCCACATTTCTCCCGTTGACCGTATTGCCCCGGAGGAACACATTTGCATCGGTCACAGCACGTAACGCATGCCCTTAAGCATACGTTCTTCCTCGAATGTAGCTTGCACCTTATCGAACACAGGGGAAAGCAATCTGCAATATTTAGAAATATTTAAATACACTACTATATTATTAATTAGTAATAATAATTAATCTTGTAATATTATAGGTAGGTGGAAAAAGGCATTTAGATCACCACCTTTTGTAGTCCGTGGCCGAGGTGGAGGTGGAGGACTTGTTGGTGGAGTAGGAACTGGTTTGTAGACCGGTGGAGGTGGAGAAGCCTTGGGTGGGGGTGAAGGAGGCACCGGTTTGCTGACTGATGGAGTAGGAGGAGGAGGAGGAGGAGTTGGTTTCTTATACGGCGGAGGTGGAACTGGTTTGTAGACCGTTGGAGGTGGTGTAACCTTTGGTGGGGGTGGAGGAGGGGGTACAGCAGCCTTTGGCGGCGATGGGAGAGAAGGAGAGGGAATCGGTTTATCAAATGGCGGTGGGGGTGGAAGGGGTGACTTCACGGGGTTTGCCACAGAGGGTTTTCCGGAGATCTCCTGTACAGAATAGAATGGCAAAGGAGTCAATTTATTTATGACTTGATACAAAAATCACTTCTCAAGTACCATTTCACGATCTTAACATGACTTTTGCTGTTGAAAAGGAAACTGCAATTACATAAAGCATATCAAAACTAATTACCTTCCCGTCCAAATATTCTTCGCTCCGTGATACAACCTGGTGAGATATATAGCAACAGATATTCCAGGAAAGTCAGTTAACCGTGAACAAATAATAGACAAACTAAAATAACTCATAATCAATAGGTACATTTCTTTTTACCGGTGTAATATTGACTAGAAGAAGGGGAAAGAGAACAAGAAGGAGAGGCTTTAGACCCATTTTCGTTAGTTTCAAGGGAGAAATGACGACGAGATCAGTAGTGGTAGTAGTGAATAAGAGAGCTGGAATGGCCATGGTATATGTAGAGCAAGAGAGAACAGTAGTAAAACTGCAGATCAGAAGTGGAGGGCTGTGCTGCCTCGGGTCAAGTATCATCGATTTGAATGCAATTTCACTACAGCTGTCGCACTTGAGAGAGACATTTCTGGTGGAGAGTCGCGTTAAAAGATGAAAAAAAATGGCTGAGTTGGATTCATTGTTTGGCGTCTTTTATTTACCCCGCCCGGACCATGCCAAGGTGTCTCCAGGTTCATGAGCCCATCCACTTATGAGGAATCAAAAATTAGTGAGCACTGTAATAAGAATTTCATTATGATAACGGTTGGAGCGCGCATTAAAACGTTTTTCGATAAAACTGTATATATATATTTTTTATCCTTGTCCTTTATTTAATTTTTTTCACTTAATATAAAGAAATATAATTATAATTATAAATATTAAAGATAAAAGGTATTTTTGATATAATAAATATAAATTTATTATTTTTTAATTCACATAAAATGTCGATTAATATCTTATATGATAGAATGGAGATAATATTAAATTTGATCAAAATCAACATATTTTCCTCCTTAATATTGCTCGATTTGGACAAGGCCTTTTATGTTTTCAAGAAGTAAAAAATTCCTTAAAATAAATGTGATCAACAATTTTTGAAAAACTCAGTCAATTGGCTAAGAAAAATGAAAACACATTACAACTTTTTTTAGATTTAAACCTATTAGGTTTAACTACTTTTTATTCTTTGTTCTTTTACTATCCTCTTGTACAACTATCTCCGAATTTTTCCTACGTATTCTTTCTTCCTCTTCGTCACTGTCCATATTCATTTTTTCTCTTCTTCTTGTGTGCCTCTTCTTTTCCAGCTTTTCCTTCTCTCCCCTTCTTTCAAGACAAATTCGAATGTTTTAGAGAAACGAGTGGTTGTCCCTTAAAAAGTTAAAAAATTTCCACTGCCTTTGGAATTGGGTTCCTGGGGAGCGTGGGAGTACACCAGTAATAGCTAGTAGGCAGCTCAACTCCGTCTGGCAAATGAAATTGACGAGTTGATAATGGTTGGTGCGCATCCATGTTCCTCACATCGCCGAAAACGACAAAGATCTGATCGTACTGGGCATTTCTTTCTTAGATTCTGCAGGATCCTTCCTTACTAATTAAATACTCTCTATTATAAATTTTTAATCATCATTTTATAAAAATTAAAGTTTTTTTTTTAAAAAATATCATCTTCTAAATATTAAAATATTATTTTATAAATATATCATTATGAGAGTATTATAAAAAAATATCTTAAAAAGTTAATTAATTAATAATAATAACTTATAACTTATATAGATAATAAAAAAAATTAATCAAAATATTTTATTTTTAGTAATGATGGAAGTAATTAATACTAGTACAGTAACAGATTTTACTCCTCTTTTTTGTTTAATTACTTGCAGCAAGTAAGATACTACGGCTCTGAAACCATTGGACATGTGGAATCACGTGCACTTCAGATGCATCTTCTGGACAACTCTCATTTATTATGTCCCTCTTCATCCTCTGCCTTCTCATTTGTTTAGAGGGTGTAGAAAAGATGGACATAATTCATGATGGTATGAGGGCACCACGATAAAAAGCTTAATTCAATTTACCTCAATCGAGCTGGTTTATTAAATGGATCAAGTCAAACTTATAAGTATTAAATTTCATTAAATTTGTAAATTTAAATGAATCTTTAAAAATATATAAATATTTTATTAATAATATATTAGTATTATATATAATAATAATAATAATAATAATTTATTGATTAAATTTTTTATTTAAATATATTTTATTATTTATATATAGTATTATTTATTTGTTTTATAGATAATATTTTTAAAAAATTTTAAGAAAAATAAGTCAAAATATAAAAACCTGTTTAAATGATGTCAAGTCTCAGTTCAATCCCAACTCAAACTCGAGCTTTTCTAGCTGTAATAAGTCTAAACCTAAACCAAAGTCTTCTAAAAATTTCATAAATTGAGCTCAAATTTTAAAATTCAAGCTCGTTCAAATCGAAATCTAAGCCTAAAAGAACATAAACGATTCGAGGTCCCTGCTCTATACCGACTCTCCCAGATTTTTTTTGACATCTTTAATGCTTTTGTTAAAATGAAAAAATACAAATGCCAGCAAATATGAGAGAAGCAGATTAAACTGTAGTTTAATAGTTTATGAATTTACCCTGAATCCTGATCCTTGATATAGATATATATATATATATATACGATTTTGCTAAGTAGCGTTCCGGAACTTGTCTTAATACGCGTTCCAACCGTTATCGTAAAGAAATTTTTGCTACAGTGCTCATGCAGCCAACCAAGTGGAGTAAAAATTTCATTACGGTAACGATTAGAGCACTTATTAAGGTGCACTCCGGAGCACACTTTAACAAATCT
>JAOXNR010023433.1:0-25322 GCA_028571225.1 Parsonsia alboflavescens | reverse complement strand
ATCCAAACTAATAGATCATATTAGAAGACAATCATGGTCATTAGTCACTAGCTTGAATCTCTTGTTGAAGTCTTGGGAAAAATTTCAGATTAAGAGTGACCTTGGGTTTGGATAGATGGATGTTGAAATTCCAGCCATAATTCAAGTGAATCACATCAAGCCAAGGGTTACTCCACTCGACCTTGCCCAAAGAGATGTCCGAGTTTCTCAATGTCCACGGGAATGTCGCGAAGTTGGTCTGAAGGTCGGCTAGTGCTCGCAGCTCTCACAAAGACGTGAATGGCAAGGTCTCTCGCCCCAGGGAAACTCCGAGATCCCAGAAGCAACTGGTGGGATTTGATTAAATCCCACCGTTATCCTGATTGCCGACGACGGCGTACAGGGGAACTGAATTTCAGGAGGTAACAGATCATTCTTCTGATTACTTAAACAAAAATACCCAGTCAGTCTAGGGGATGGATAAGAAAAAACTCTCTTGCTTTCTTGAGAACAATCCTTACTGGAAAACTTTCCCAGAATGCTAACTTAGGCATCAGATAGCCAACTCCGATGACCTCTCCTTCTTACCTTCTCAGGCTGCTACGGGCGGAGCTCCATTAGGATCGCGGGGTGGTCCGGCCTAACACTTTTGGACCCCATCACTTTTAGCTTCATCTGTGGGAAATCAAAATAGAAAAGCCTGACTTTTTCCTTACACAAAACAAAATAAAGCAATCATGATGGCTCAATCACAGCCTCCACATGTTCAGCCTCCGCGCCATGGTAGGACGCTAGCCAGAATACAATTGCCCACTGAAGAGATAGTGCCGGAAATGCCGCCGCTAAAGCAGGCCATCATTGACGGCAGTCCAAGCCCAAGCACCCAGCAAAATCATCCTCGCAGCATCTCAGAATATCTTGGCCAACCGAATGCTAGCGCAAGAAAAGCCATAAGGGAGACCCAGATCTCACTATGAATGGCAATAACTCCAGGCCACCGAGGCAGCAAAGATCTAGAGGAACCCGGATATCCTTGTTGGGGAATCCAATGGAAAGGATGGTGGCTGCTTTCGAGGGAATCTCAGGCAGAAGAGACTACATTTCCACTAGGTGTACTCCGATGCCTTCTCGGAGAGGAACATCACCGCTTAGGAGCCAAACTAGGCATACTCAACGAGATAGGTTTCAGCCTTCTAAGGCAACGACTGACCCCCTGCTCGATAACGCAGATCGAGAAGCAGGTCGGAGACAACAAAGGTCACAAAAGGCAAGGTCTCTACCTATGATCGACCTCAGGGAGACCCTCAATAATCAAAGGGGGTATTATCTAAGGGATAGGCTCAATCGAGCTGCCATCTCTAGAAGGCAAGGACAGGATGTAGCAACTGAAGAACAAGGGAGCTTGCTACGAACTGCACTTGGGGTAAGGATACCACCTCGTCGTAGCTTGATCGAAATGACTGGTGAAAACGCTCGAGAGGTAGCCCCTAACCCACTGAGGTGAGCAGCTCCCTCAATCAATCAGGAGGGACAAAGCATTGTGGATCTAACCGAGCCTTCGTCGTTTGTCCATAGAATCCGAATAGCCAAGATGCCTTCAGCTTGGGAGAAATATTGAGGTTTACATGGATGACATAGTGATTAAATCTAGAAGTACAAAAGACTTCATAGGAGATATCTGGGAAACTTTCCAAACCCTGAAGACTGCTCACATGAAGCTCAACCCATAGAAATGCACCATTGGGGTCTCCACAGGAAAGTTCCTAGGCTTTTTAATCTCAGAGTGAGGCATTGATGCCAACCCAAAAGAAATCAAAGCTCTCCTGGATATGGAACCTCCTAGAAATCTCAAAGAAGTATAGAGCCTAGCAGGAAAAATGGCGACTCTAGGACGCTTTATCAGCAAGATAGCAGACAAAGGAGAAAGATAATACGATGCCATAAAAAAAGCCAAAGGACTTCTGGTAGTCTGAAAGCTATCAGGAAGCGTTGCTAAAGGACTTTCTGGGTAAACCTCCTCAACTAGTTTCCATGAGATGAGGAGAAGAAATCTGTATGTACCTGACCACGACTGAAAAGGCAGTAAGTTCAGTATTAATAGTAGAAAGGTCAGGTCAACAATTCCCTATTTACTATGTTAGCCGTTTACTTTGAGGTCTGGAGACCAAATATAAGGACCTCGAGAAGTTTTTGTACCTCATTATTATCACTTCAATGAAATTAAAGCCGTATTTTGAAGCTTATCTAACAAGAGTCCTAACAAATTTATCCCTGAAACAAGCTCTAGCAAAGCCTAAACTCTCGGGCAGAATGATGAAATAGTCCCTTGAGCTCTTTAGGTACCAGATCCAATTTGAGCTAAGGAATGCTATCAAAGCTCAAGCCTTTTCAGACGTTGTAGAGGAATGTACAAGGGCACCACTGCAGCCTACAGACACTTGTGAAAGCAATATTTGGACCATGTTCACAGATGGGACTACGGAGAAGGAGAATTCAGGGGTAGGGATTGTACTGATCAACCCTGAGGGAGTGAGAATCCCTTACTCTGTGAAGTACAACTTCCCAACTTCAAACAATGAATCCGCAGTATAAAGCTCTCTTAGCAAGTCTAAAATTTATAAGAGCCTTCAAAGTGCAAAAATTGCATGCCTAAACAGACTCACAAATCTTAGCTAGCCAACTAGCTGGAGAATATAAGGCCAGGGAGGACAACATGGTCAAGTATCTCAAAAGAGTAAGAGACATCGTATCAAAGCTTGACTACTTTCTCATTGAAAAGATTCCCAAAAAGTAAAACTCAAAAGCAGACAATCTGTCCAAGGTTAAGAAAGAAGTAGTTGGAACCAATGCTGAGCTGCTTGTGGAACAACTATTCTCTCCCAGCATTGATCAAGAGGAAAGTTTGGTCATAGAGGATCAAGCAGATTGGAGATACCCTATCTTCAAATTTCTTAAACACGGCGACCTCCCTGAGGACCCAAAAGAAGCTTGCCGAGTGCGAAGATGGGCACCTCGCTATGTCGTGATTGGGGACAACGAGGTATACCGAAGGTTGTACACATTGAGCAAAGACTGACATCTGTAGCTTACCCACAAGCTAACGGGTTAACAAAGGTTATGAACCGAACGATCCTAGAAGGACTAAAAAAGAGACTCACTAAGCTCAAGAAAGACGGTCACAATGCAGATGGGCCAAACGAGATCCCCAATATATTATGGGTATATAGGACCACACCCAGAAAAGCTAAAAGTGAAATCCCATTCAGTCTATAATTCGGGGTGGAAGCAATAATGCCAGTTGAGGTTGGAGAAACATCTTTAAGACTGATCGAGTACAACTGAGTCTTAAACGAGAGAGAGAGAAGAGCAGATCTCGACCTCATTGAAGAGGTCAGAAATAGGGCAATTAAAGTGGATAGGACATACAAAAGGCAGGTAAGAAATTTTTTCAACAAGCGAGTGAAAGAAAGACACTTCACAGTTGGAGAAATGGTCCTCAAAAGGTCAGACGTTGGCAAACAAGGTCAATTGACCAAACTGCAGGAAGGCTGGGAATTAAACTACCTAATCCAAGAAGTCCACAAAGGAGGACGCTACAAACTAGTTGATCTTGATGGAAGACAACTTCTGAGACCTTGGAATGCCTGTCACTTAAAAAAGTTTTATGCCTAAAGGTCACTTAAGATACAAAAGACTTCCCGGACCTACTGGTCACATTCAGCAACAACCTCAACAAGCTCAACATGATTTAAAGCAAAGTTCTCCCGAAATTGATGCAGTCATTATGCTTGTATTAATTTAAATTACTCAAGTGACAGTTTAATTATGCAAGCATGCCATTGTTGAAAAGCTGAGTGTATAAAAAGCAGAAATATTGCTCGAAGCAGAGACATAAAAACACCAAGTAGTTCATAAAGACAAAAAATAAAACAGAAGGCCACAAACAGACCCCAATACATCCAAAGCACAAATAATAATAAGAGCAACAAGAGATTCGAGGCGGTCCTAGGAGTGATAGCACAAAATCATTTTTGAGCTAGACACTATCATCTCTGTCGTCCTTTTCCTCCACTCGGATATTGGTAGGAATGAAACTGCCAGGAAGAGTTGGGGCTGAAGTGCCTGTTAAGCAAGCCAACAGCATGATCAAATAGGTAGCAACTAAAAACAAATGGAGAGATTTGAAAAAAGGTCAAATGCATTCCAGAAAAAAGGCATTCAAAAGATGGGGAAACATTTTCTCTAAGTAATTTGAACTCGGAAGAATGGGGATACTTTCAAGGGAGGCCATAGCATAAGGAGTGATGTCAAAAACCTCCTCATCCTCAACAACGGCCTCCACAACCTCTTTCCGCTCCTTAGAAGGAGCTTCCCTAACTTCATTGACCTTGGCCAAAGACTCTGCTGCAGTCATCTCTTCAGTGGAGGCCACCTCTTGATCCTTTTTTTCCCAGGGGAGGGAAGCAATCAACCCTGGGCGATAGAGACTAGAGTCAGTTTCAGGGTTGGTCTTCAACCCAAGATTGAGCTCCCTAAGTTTGTCCACGATCCCTGTATACTAAGACATCAATTAAGGTCCTAGTAAGGACTACACGAACTCTTGGAAAGCAGGGACCTCCACCAGTTTCTCCATAGAAACGAAGCCCTCCTTGTCAAAGACCCCTTGTAAGTCCTCTGGCCAGGCCTCAAGCTCGCTATTACGCCCTTTCTGCTTAGCCATTTTCCTTTCAACCGTATGCAATGCCTTGGATAAACTCTCACTGGTTGCAGTGGCTTCAACAACGTTCCTCTTGCTTGCGACGAGGAGTTATTTGGAAGACTCAAGTGAGGCATAGAGGTTAGTGACTTTCCCCTCCAGTTAAGCCTTGGCCCCTTGAAGCCTGCCTTCTCAGCAACTCACCAAGGACCACATGACCCTGCGAAAAAGGCAAAGAGTAAATCAACAGGCAAGGTTACTCAAGGATAAAGGCAGACTGAGGTCATTGGAAACAACTTACCCCGGCATAAAAGGAGGCCCCAAATTTCCCGATTTCTTCATTGGTCAGCTATCAACAGATCTCTCGATCAACTGGTGGAAGGCACTCCATCAAGAAAGAATTAGCATAGGGCCACTGGAAAAGGCAGTCAAATGTCTCCATAGCCAAGGCAGGAACCCACCTTGCATTCCCCTCATTGGGGTGAGCAGATAGAACAAAGTCACCCAGCTTCTTGAGAGTCCCCGCAACCTCCTCCATGGTGCAGCCCAGGAATAAGGGCTTCATACTAGGACCAGTTAGGCATTTTTCGTTTCCAGAGGGACCTAAAGCAACCTTCTGCAGGTAAGGCAAAGAGGGGGAGGAAGATGAAAGGGAGATCTTGGCAGCTCTGCTGGAAGGAGTCATCCCTGTAGTAGTGGAGTCTCGTTTGGAGGCTCCTCGGGTCCTCTAAGCTACAGTAGTTTTTCCCCGACCGTGAGGAATGGAAATTTTTGCAATTGGAGCCTTGGATGGGGAAGGGCTAGCAGAGCCCCGTCCTCTACCCCTAGGGGTCCTAGTGGAACCAGAGGCACTAAGCCATAACTGTATCTTCATCCCTGCAAAAACACAAAAAAGAAGGATGTCAGAACTGATTCATAAGACGTAAGAATTCGATCAAGAGGAAGGTGAAATAGACACAGTCGACATAATAAGAGAGATATAAACTTTTACCAAAAAAAAAAAGAGGGAACTCACTCGATAAAACCTTGAAGGAAGAATAAAATGTCTCGAGGAGATGGAATGCTCGTGTTGGATTCAAAGAGGAAACAGTAAGAGGGAGCTCTGTGAAATTCTGATAGTAAGAGGAGTTTTAGAATAACTTTATGATTTGGGGGAATCTGAATTTTGGATCAAACATGGAAACTGGGGAAATTCCAAGCGGGTTAGATCCCCCAGGTCTGGGATGGGTCGACGGTTGATATCTCCTACTTGGATTTAACACGCTGGTCCATAGTTCCCATGGTCACTCTCCAAACAGCACTTCCGGATGGACTCATCTTGAAGAGAATGTTGAGATTCTTTAGAGGATTCGTCTTTAGTGGTGTTCTCTCAATCCTCCAATAGTGATCTCCCATCAAGCTTCCAGAAACAAAGGAATGCGCCATTTCACAAGAGGCAACAGTTGAAAACAATGCTGTTTTACTGGGAGCCACGACCCCAAGGTGGTAATCCATAAAATACCTGAAGATCAATCCCCCAAAAACAATTGCAAGAAAAATTGTCTCAGAGATCACAGCTTAGAGAGGGTAGCCCGTGAATATCTAAAAGCCCGATCGAAGATTTGGAGATGGTAGCTCTTAATACCTGAAAGTCAGATCCGCAACCTGAAGATGGTAATTTCTAATGTCTGAAGTGAGGGTCCCAGGCCTCAAGATGGTGATCCTCAATCCCTGAAGGCCAGACCTATAACCTATAGACGGTAATCTAGAATACCTAAAGGTCATGTTGGCAAGTCCCGAGAAGTGAGTAGGTAAAGACTTTCAACCACCACCCTTCGAATGAGTAGGACAGAGACTCACAATACCATGACTCTGCTGAAAGCAAAAAAATTATAAAGCCAACTCGTAGCTTTTAACTCGAGACAGGAATGAAAAGGTACCCCAGAAGTTTGCAACTACAAGAAATAGGTAGAAACAGTGGTAACAATGGTTTAAAGATGGTAATTCAAGCACCAACGACCAAGGAGCTCGTTGGGCTTAAAGGGGGGTAATAATGGGTGAAACGGGCATGGCCTGGACCAATCAACCTAAATGGGCAAGACTCAGACTAAAAGGTTAACTCGAATGAGCCAGACTGCCCCATATCTTCAATACCTGAAAATCAGACTCACGAAATCAACGAGAACGAGTGGGCAAACAACTCCCCAAGACCAATCTCCTAGGTCATAAGCCTAGATGTCATCAACCTCCTAAATGAGCTCAGGAAAAGGTCTTGCTGGACCTCGACTTCGATCTAGCAAGCTCCGATCCGAATCATAAACATTCCATGCCGCAACCACTGGTGCGCAACTCCTAGTCACTCGAAGGAGCCAAGGGTCACTTGGCGCAACCTCACCAGAAGAGATGTTCAAGTTTCTCAATGTCCACGGGGAGGTGATGAAGTTGGTCTAAAGGTCGTCTAGTGAGTTTGCAACTCTCACAGAGATGTGAATGACAAGATCTCTCGCAAAGGGAAACTCCAAGATCCTAGGAGCAACAGGCGGGATTTGATTAAATCCCACCGTTATCCTGATTGCCGACGACAATGTAAAGGGGAACTGAGTTCCAGGAGGTAACGGATCATTCTTCTGGTTACTTAAACAAAAATACCTGTCAGTCTGGGGGGACAGATACGAAAAAAACTCTCTTGCTTTCTTGAGAACAATTCTTACCGGAAAACTTTCTCAAAATACTAACTTAGGCATTGGAGCTCTTCCTTGGGCGACAGTCCACTCCGATGACTTCCCTTTCTTACCTTCTCAAGCTGCTGAGGGTGGAGCTCCATCAGGATTTGTGGGGTAATCCAGCCCAACACTTTTGGACCCATCACTTGTCATTAGGGGGTTCACATCTAGTTTGAATGAAAGACTTCTGAAAATTTTAAGGCTATCATAAAGTAATTTTAAAGTTTAGGGTCACTTTAAGAAAATTGTGAAAGTTTGAGGGCTATGGCGGTTAATATTTTTCCTGTTTTCTCTATCATGAAAGATTTGTCAATCAAATTCGCTTACTCAATTCTCACCCACAACAATCTTGATACTGTAGAAAAATGGCACTCACCATCCCAGTCTCATCCACTCTGGCCCTTTCTACAGCAAGAACATCTCTTTCATCTCCATTCTCTGCATCCAACTCGGTATTCTTCAATCTTATTCAACCCCGGAGATTTCTTCACTCACCTCTGTCTTCCTCCAAAAACAACACAAGTAGAAGAAGAAAGGGATTTTCTTGCAACTGCTTGTTTGGGCTCGGGGTGCCGGAGTTAGTGGTCATTGCTGGAGTGGCAGCCTTAGTTTTTGGACCCAGGAAATTGCCTGAAGTGGGTCGGAGCATTGGCAAGACTGTCAAGAGTTTTCAACAGGTTCTTATTCTCTTTTCTTCCGGAATTATTCCGGTTGTTCTTATATTTGCTGATTGCCTTAAATTCAGGAATTATTTTGCCACCATATAGCTCCCCTTGTCTTTAAGATCTTAAGGCGGCAATTTTTTAAAGCTAACACAGTTGGTTTGGAAGTAGTTGCGTGGGTTTTAATTTTTATACTACCATAACTTGTTTGGTTAAGGAGAAGTGCGGTTGAGTAAATGGACGTGCTCAAAGCTAACTGTTAATGGAATTGATTGATGGGTACATAATGAAGAGTCCTTTGTAATGAGGAAAATCTATCTTGGAGTAACCTCAAAGTTATAGTGACTTGTCATGAAGTTCAAGCATATAGGCTGTGAGAACTGATGGTTCTGGGATTTTAGTAAGGGAAGGGAAAGAAAACCAAAATCCAAAAAAAAAACTTAAAATCTCTCTTTTGTATACTTAACTGGAGGGAAAATGTTTTCCTGGTAAACAGTTTCCTCTGATTGGATGCTTGGTTTTAGTCTAGAAATTGAAAAGAAATCTAATGCACGAGAAAATTCGAATGGGGGCATGATTTATTGATTCTTGAATCCTTTAGTTAGTGCATATGAAACATGGGTTTTGTTAAAGAAGAGAAACGAAGATATAAAATGAGTTGGGAGACTAAGACTAGTGTCTCTAATACTAGGCATGACTAAGCGTGGAAGAAGAAGTAACGGTGTTTTCCATCTGTAATGTTATGGTTTTAACAGTGTATAATAATCACAACTACTCATTGATATTTGAAATAATGGTGGCTTGCTCCTGTAATAATATTTGCTATTATGGGTAATCTCATGCTTCTCATTGTTTGAATCCTCAGTGTGACTATATATAATCTTGTGGCTATGCTGATGCATGTGACATTAACTGCAAGCATAGCATATGCACTTTCCATGTTAAAAATTCATGTTTCACTAGTTCAGAGACCAGGCTTAAGTGTCTAGAAATGTGCTGTACACAATTAAAAGAGGGATCCAAGTACTGGGAAATTTCTGTCTTCATCTATGTATGTCTCGTACGAAAGTGGAGTTCTAGATGAAATAGGAGATCTTTGGGAACAAGAAAAACTAGCAAATGGTGAGTTTAAGTAGGCATGGATAGCCATCATTGAAGAATACAAGTAAAATAATAAGTAGTCATGGATAATAATAGAGGATGCTTTCCCACTTTTTATCATCTTCTAGATTAACTGGTGCAAGACAAGCGTCCTAGGCTTATCTTAGAATTTAAATAATTTTGAAGAAGCCTGAAGGGTTGGTTTAGGCGTTTCACTGAGGGCCATAGGAATCTCACCCAAACCTAAAGGAATCTCTCCATAAAAATCAAGCAAACTCTATATAAACAATTTTTGAAAGCTGAAATGTGTAAAAGTTCTATAGTATGAAAGCTTCATTATGTTGAAAACACAATCATAGGAAAATAATAATAATAATAATAATAATATAAAGAACTATTTAAAACAATCCTAAACAATTATGAAATCCTAAACTTATAGGAAAAGAATCCTAACTAATTAAAATAGTAATCCTAAACAAATTATTAAATCTTAAACCTAATAGGAACCCATTCCAACTCCCATGTGGAATCCCCTTTAGAGTTTTTGAAAACTTTCACCTTATGGGTTCTGTCTCAACAATACACTTTTAATTCCCTATCGATAACCGTAATTAACGAACAAAGTACAATTGAGAAAAGGCATTTAGTTGTTGTTTTGTTCTGTCAATTGAGGAGAGAGGAAGATTTAAGAACCTTAAAAATACTCCCTTCATTTTGAAATCAAATATCTTATTTGTCTTGACACAAAGATCTAAGAAAGCATTTGACCATATGCATATTAGGACCTTACGTACTAATTTAAGAGTCAAAAATGAGACCTGTGTGTTTGTGTGGTGAAAGAGGTTTATAGTGGACATCTTAAAACTTCTTATTACTCTAGAAAATTCTACATTTATTTGAACATCTAAATATAGAATTGTGGACATTTGATTATTGAAGTACTTGATACATATAATAATGCCTATTTCTAACCTTTAATCATTTCCAATGTGGATGACTGAGCCACAATAGAGAATAGGCTTAGATAATATATCAAGCATAGATGCTATTCGACACATTACCATCAAGGAAAAATTCTAGTTGGAGTTAGCTGTTGATCTCCATCTGGAATGCCAAAATTCACAAAAGAGGAAGAAGAACAAAGAAGTTTATGTTCCACTCTTGTGTACAATGTTGTCCCTAATATGTCCTAATCATAGTGATTTTGTTATGCATGTTGATATCTCAAATACTATAACATGAACTCTTATGCTGTTCCGGCAACCACTTGTTACCTGCACTGTAACACTAGTTTACAACTACCTCACTAGTGATAAACGTGATTACTTTATTCTTGCACACCTTGTCATACAGTAAGAATACGGGAGCCAGATATTTTATTTATTTATTATTATTATTATTGTTTTTTGTATTAAGTCTACTTACATGGAAAACTATGATGAAATTTTATATCTGGTAGTTATTTCATTTTGCTCTGCTTCTTTTTGCAATATGACGTGGAAGAAATATGAAAAATGTCAAATTTGTTTGTTAGATATTCAAAATTTAGGATATATGTACTTTAAATTAACTCTTGCATTTTATTACTTCCCAAAAGTTGAAAGATTTTGTCTCTGAATTTGTTTTCTGAATTTCCTCTAGCACAGATTTTTTAAGGCATGTGGGTTTTTACGCATTCATATGTGCAATTGAACATTTGAACTCATGCAACATACAATTCCGCAATGCTGTAACATCTATTTCATTAACCTACTCATATTTCAGAAGGCATGTGATCATTTTTTTAAAAAATTTTTTTTCTTGCATCTGCATTGCCTTGCATTTTGCAAAGTCACAATATTATAAAGGTTTTGTCAAAAGAATGTCGGAAATCTGAAATGTTGAAAAAATAGAATGTATTTGACAATTTAAGGAACAATTAGATGTTGAGATGCCCCTACTATTTTTCAGTTTTTTAGTGTACTGCCCTCTCTTTCTTTTGCATTGTCTAACATAGAATTAGTTGGACTATGTTGAAAGTGAAACAATAGTTGTGTTACCAATTAACAGGGAGAACACAGCTGCCCGTTGCTTGCTCCACTGTTCCACTTAATTGTTCTCTTCAACAAGATTATATTTTCAGAAAATATTACCATGTGTGGCAGTCTTTACAAAGTTTAGAAAGTTAAAATTCACTTGGATCATGTTTGAACTAACATCAGTATGTTGACGAAAGCTCCCCATGTATGAAACTGAGCTCATCATTGTTTTTCCTTGTAAAGACAAACATAAACTAGGCACATTAAGAAACTAAGGATGATTCAATCATCTTCCTGATTAGGTTGATGGTTGCATTTGGGCAGAGGAAGGGGGCTTGGAATTGTCTTATGTTAGACAAGCTTTTCATCTCTGCAATCTCAAACTTTGTACTCTTCTCCATTCAATTTGTTAACTTTATAACATGAGTTTTTTTGCTTTTATGGATACATATGAAAGGAAGAATGTCTAATTGAGGAAATTTCATAATTTCTCTTATTTGAAAGTTTTAAGTTTAGAGTGAGGGAGGAGAGGGATAGATTAAGGATTCGTCTAAAACTCATTCGGCCACCAAATATTAGTGGAAACAGAGAGAATAAAACTTCAGAAGCTAGTGCCTTTAATTCTCTATAGGTTCCCTCTCATTGTAAAAGTTTAAAATTGGTTTGACAACAATATTTGTCATAGAAAAAAACAGTTGAATTCATCCTCTGCCTAGTTTTTGTCTGAACTCCTAAAGAAGAAAGCTAATTTAATTGCTGTGCCGAATGGGTTCATATCCATAGCTTAGCTCAATTCGTTAGTCAAGTCCCTAAAAAACTCATTTGTATCCAAACAATTTAAGATCCATCACTCTCTTTTTGGTTGTTGATGTATTGAACATCAAGACAATCTCCGGCATAAAGCCCCATAACATGCCCGAATTAAAAACTTAACTTTTCCTGAGAACATAGACAGGCAAGGGTGATCGATAGTAGAAATGGACCTAATTTAAAATCTGTTAATTGACAAAATTGAGGGGAAATTGTATATAGTAAAATACTATCCGTCTAACTATTTGGGAGAAGAGATTTTATAGAAAGCAATCTACAAGAAAAGAATTATCAATTTGCAAGCAGTCAAGTTTTATATAAATAAATCATTGATGAAAATAAATTCCTCAGTTGATTTTAGAAATCTTTGTAGTACTAATTTTATTAAAACCATGCTGTATAATTAATTAACTAAAATTTATTATATACAAGTAACATATAACAAAGTAGTGTTATTTATGTGAATATATGCAATTATCTATTAATTAAATCAATAGATGCTACCATAGCATTTATCAATTTTAGTCACTTATTTAAAATCTCTATCTCATGTCATATAATAATGCAAAATTAATAAAGTTAACCAGCCAAACTGATCAAACATAGTTAATAAGAAACCCAAAATTGTATAAATACTCAAAAGAATCGGAAACTTTTATGGAAAATAACTCATAACCCTATAAAAATATTGATCTACTCCATTTACTTGCAAACAAAGTAATCTATTCCAAACAAACATTAACAAAAAGATAGCTAAAAATATAAAAACAAATTTTCTTTTGCAAGACACTTAAAAAATGAAGTATAAGAGATATAGAAGAGAAAAAATTCCTCCTAATAATCTCAAATTGTAGGATTGAAATCTATGACAATGATAACTAAAGAGAAGCTATTTATAAGTGTTTTTAGCTCTTGAATATAACTCCTACAATGATTAGATCTTCTAAACTTCTTTAAAATCATATCACACTCAAGGTTCCTTGCTTGATCCAATTTTCAAACAGTTCCAAGAATACTTTTCCGTCTAGACTGGGGTTTCTGCCTTTCGCACTTTTTTCTTAGGATTCTTTGACCTTATTATCTGCAGTTTGAAAAAATGGTTGTTTTGTGGTATGGCTTTATATTCGGTATATTATCCTCATAGTTAAAACTGGCTGTTCCTTTTATTTAATTTCGTTTTCATTTGGTAGAGAGATGGGAAATTTACTAGAAAACACATAAGAAGTTGTTTTCTGAAAATTGATTTGTGGTTCAATTTGTGATATATTATAGCCTCTTCTTGCTTGTTTTCCTCCTACTTCAAATATCATTATGTTCCTGAAGAAGATTGAGAGAGCTTAACCTCAGGCTGCAAAGGAGTTTGAATCAGAACTTAAGAAGGATCCTGAACCAGCAGGGGATACTCCTGCAGAGGTGAAATCAGTTAGTAATGAGGAGCAAGATGATAAAGTCTCAAGCATCAAGGAGAGTTGACAAAATTCAGATTGTATGCTCTAAAGTTGGAGGATAGTTTTACATGTCCAGAGAATTCATTTTGGCTCGACTGTAGTTTGGTATTTTATCTGGTATTTTAAGCTATATATAAGTTGTGAAAGGTATCAGCTTCGTCCTGCCTTTTTATGTCCTTTTTGTCCCTTTTTCCGGGGTGGGGTGGGTTTGCTATGATGTGCTTTTTGCCCTATTGGGTTTGGGGGAAGGGAAGGGGTTTGGGTTTGCCTTTTGTGTAGAGTCAATTTATTTTGATTAGAGTAGCAAGTTGTCATTTCAGGTAAGTTATATATATCACTAAGCATAAATATAGATGGTTCAAAGCAGGAATCGTGAATGACCCTGCACAAGAAACATATGGAATAGGTCAATGTTCAGTGGGCACCATTTCAACAACTGAAACAAAGGCCATAAACGATTTGATCAATAATATTTTACGAGACACGACAACTGTGAAAGTTACTTTTCCAAAAGAAGAAAATTTAAGAAACTTCTCCTGCATTTCATTCAAAGTAAAAACTCACATGTAAATTGGGACCAAAACTAGAAGGATCTCAATATTCAGAAGATGTCCTTGATAACGTGAAAACCTTTTGCTGCTTTCGTGTTCCGAATGTGTTTGAGATGCCAAGTCATTGTTCAATCCACTAAATCACAAAACAGTGCAAAGAGAGGGGATTTGCCAATTGTAACACTTTTAGTCAATTTTCACCAAACATGAAAAGCTGAGTAAAGAACATTTCATGAACAATCATGACTACTAGTCACAAGGTATTTATATTTCAAGCCATACCATTCTTTAGCATTGCATCTTTTTGCAACTACATGCCTGAAATTAATTGATCCTAGACCACCTCATTATGCATTAGAAAGTGCATTCACTCATTATGCATTAGAAAGTGCATTCATCCCTAGACGTTAACCCTGTGATTCTCATCCACCCTATTAAATTGCGTCATCATTACACAAGAGAAATCTACAAATTTTGAGAGTAAGAAGTCACCACCAATTGACACCTAGTGTATATACCTATACACTTCCATTATTGTATGTTCATTTGCCAACATGGCAAAAAGTCAAATTCTGTCAACTTGGCAATCCATGACACAAACCTAATATAAATACACTTCTATGATAGATTTTCACGTGAGTTACACTTTCCTCTTTCTCTCTCTAATCTTTTCCCACTCTCCCTTCTCTCAAAACTAACTTGAGCTTCGGAGGAGGAACAAGGAGCTTTCCCCTTTGTTCCTTTCTCTTGATGTTTGCAGAGTGGTTGGAGTAGGTGAACTTGGATGTTCGAGGTAAAGTAGAGTCATCATAAAATGGTGCCCCCCATGTATAGGCTCGGTTTTTGAAAACTTTTATTTGTTTACTTCTGTTAAGAAGAGAGCTAGTTGAAGTTTTTAGATCTGATTGAAGTATGATTGTTTTAGATAAATTCCTTTGAGAGTTGAGTTTATATTGAAATTAAGTCTTCAATCTCGCATAAGATTTGATTTTCTCTTTGATCTTGTTATTTCGAACTGAAATTTTCCCCGATGGTTTGTTGCTGTGAACCAAAATTTTCATTCTCAGTTGAGTTGAGTTTTGACGATTGGAAGTTACGCTCTAGATCTGGAATTTACTATTCAACTGAATAGTTTTGTTGTTGATATATGAGATTTTCATATTGTTATGAAGTTTTCTGTTGTTAGTGAATCTTTTGGTGAATTGATCTTCTGTGAAGTTAGATCTACTTTGGTGTATATCGTGTAGAGCAACAATTTGGTTTGAAGTTATTATTCTATGATTTTGAAGATTGTTGAATTGTTCAGATTGAACTTGAATTTAGGAGATCATGAAGACACGAAGTGTTGTTGCTCTAGATGTTTCTAAGGGACCTCGTGTCCATGTTGAGCCTCCCCTTGCTAAATTCACATTGGATGATATTCCCCCTTCTAAATGACGTGACCGTTTCCAATCCTTATATGCTTGGCTTACTACTGATCTGCAGCAGAATGAATGGCAGTATGTATTAAAGCGGTTCGTTGCCTGCTTTGATGGTTTCTTAAGAGACTTTTGGAATTCTCTGGGTGAATACCGACAGTTACAATTGGCAATCACAAAGTCCAGAGCATACTAATCACAGAGATATGCCCACTTTGATGGTTCCTTAATAGACTTTTGGAATTCTCTGGGTGAATACCGACAGTTACAGTTTCTCCAACAGAACTCTCCAGAAGAAGTTCTCTCTCTTCTTCGAAGGTTTTCTATTGGTGACACTATCCATGACATCATCACTGCTCGCACTGAGTTCCGCAAAATGAAATGCTGCTCTATTCTTCCTAAGGATTTGGAAAAACACTACATTCCGAATTCCTTCAGAAATGCCCACATCCCTTCTGGAAGAACCCTGAGTTCTTTGTTTCCTTACCCTACTCAACTTCCCACTCTTCCATCATTCCTTAAAAGGCCACCCACTCTGGCATGTCACCTCCACATTACCAATTAGCCACCAAAGAACTTGCCTCTCTCTATTTAGCATTGAATTTACCACCTCTGAATGGGCATCTCAAGCTTTCTATGTGAACAAACGAGCAGAATAGAAACGTGGAAAGCTCAGATTGGTTATCAATTACCAGGATTTAAATAAATGTCTTCAATCTAATAAATTCCCACTCCCCCGTCTCCCAATCCTTTTTCAATATTTGCACATAGCCAAAATATTTTCCAAATTTGACCTTAAGTTTGGTTTTTGGCAGTTAGGAGTAACACCCGCTGATAGGTTTAAGACTGCTTTCTGCATTCCTAACCATCACTACCAGTGGACTATTATGCCCTTTGGTCTCAAGGTTGCACCTTCTCTATTCCAAAAGGCCATGACCAAAATTTTCCAACCCCTTTTCCCCCAATGTCTGGTCTACATTGATGACATACTTTTGTTCTCCCACACTATTGAGGATCATTACAAGTTACTACATGATTTTCATCAAATTATCCTCAAGTATGGTATCATGCTTTCCCAATCAAAAATGCAATTATGTCTCAGTGAAATAGACTTTCTTGGCATGCACATTGTTGATGGCACTTTCCTCCCACAGCCACACATAGCACAATCTCTCCTCGATTTTCCTGATGAGTTACTTGACAAAAAGACTCTCCAACAGTTCTTAGGAATTGTGAATTACATATGTGATTGCATCCCTAAGATAGCTCATTACAGATCTTTGTTGAGTAAACGTCTTCGTAAAGACCTTCCTCCCTAGTCCCTTGCCCACACCAAAGTAGTTATCCAACTCAAAAAGATAGCCGCTGAGGTCCCTCCTTTACAGATCCCTTCTACAGGTCTCTGGATACTTCAGACAGATGCTTCTGACAAATTCTGGGGTGCTGTTCTCCTTGAACAAACTCCCCAAGGCTCCCGTAAGATTTGGGGTTAGGCAAGTGGTGAATTCAAACCTGCTGAACAACACTATCATTCCACTTTCAAAGAAATATTGGCTGTTAAGCGCGACATTGAAAAATTTGAATTTTTCCTGATCAACCAAACTTTTCATATCGAACTGGACATGTCTTCTTTCCCTAAAATGTTACAGTTCAAACAAAAGGTCATTCCCCAAGGATAACTTTTGAGATGGCAACAATGGTTCTCCAAATGACAACCAAGAAGAGCCTGAGTGGCCCCATCCTTATCCAAATGACTCAGATCCAGACTTAAGGTCAAATTTGGAAAATATTTTGGCTGTGTGGAAATATTGAAAAAGGATTGGGCAATGGGGGAGTGGGAATTTATTAGATTGAAGACGTTTATTTAAATCTTGGTAATTGATAACCAATCTGAGCTTTCCACGTTTCTGTTCTGCTCGTTTGTTTACATAGAAAGCTTGAGATGCCCATTTAGAGGTGGTAAATTCAATGAGTTCTTTTGAATAGAGAGAGAGGCAAGTTCTTTGGTGGCTAATTGGTAATGTGGAGGTGACATGCCAGAGTGGGTGGCCGTTTGAGGAATGATGGAAGAGTGGGAAGTTGAGTAGGGTAAGGAAACAAAGAACTCAGGGTTCTTCCAGAGGGGATGTGGGCATTTATGAAGCAATTCGAAATGTGATTCAGCACAGGACTTGGTGATAAGATCTTGGGTGATTTGGGAAAAAACATCCTGGAGAGAGAAAACGGTTTTTGCAACAGGGGTCCATTGGAGGAAATGACCTCGGTGGGTTAATCCATGGGGTGTAAATTCCAGACTAGAGATTTTGTGAATTAAATCAAAACCTATAACCAAATCTTTACCAGGTAAAGCAGAACTATAAAACCTATGGGTGAGTTTAAGGTGTGGGAAGATTTGAACTTGGATAGTTTTACTGATAAGATCAATGATAAAATCTTCACCATTTGCGGCTCGGAAGATTTGACTGGTAGGTTCCCAAAATTTGGGGGGAAGAACAGAAGGGTTTAGGACAGAACTGATAGCACCTGTGTCAAACAAGGAGAGGACAGGGATAGGTGTATGATGATGAGTGGGTAAGAGATGTACAACCACTAAGGGATATGGTTGTGGTGTAAGGGATCTGTAAAGGAGGGACTTCAGCGGCTATCTTTTTGAGTTGGATAACTACTTTGGTGTGGGCAGGGGACCAGGGAGGAGGGTCTTTACGAAGACGTTTACTCAACAAAGAACTGTAATGAGCTATCTTAGGGATGAAATAACATATGTAATTCACAATTCCTAAGAACTGTTGGAGAGTCTTTTTGTCAAGTAACTCATTAGGAAAATCGAGGAGAGATTGTGCTATGTGTGGTTGGGGGAGGAAAGTGCCATCAACAATGTGCATACCAAGAAAGTCTATTTCACTGAAACATAATTACATATGTGATTTCATCCCTAAGATAGCTCATTTCAGATATTTGTTGAGTAAATGTCTTGGTAAAGACCCTCCTCCCTGGTCCCCTGCCCACACCAAAGCAGTTATCCAACTCAAAAAGATAGCCGCTGAGGTCCCTCCTTTACACATCCCTTCTACAGGTCTCCTTATACTTCTGACAGATGCTTCTGACAAATTCTGGGGTGTTGTTCTCCTTGAACAAACTCCCCAAGGCTCCCGTAAGATTTGTGGTTATGCAAGTGGCGAATTCAAGCCTGCTGAACAACACTATCATTCCACTTTTGAAGAAATATTTCCTATTAAGCGCGGCATTGAAAATTTTGAATTTTTCCTGATCAACCAAACTTTTCATATCGAACTGGACATGTCTTCTTTCCCTAAAATGTTACAGTTCAAACAAAAGGTCATTCCCCAAGGACAACTTTTGAGATGGCAACAATGGTTCTCTAGATATTCTTCCACAGTTGCTCATCTCAAAGGAAAACAAAATGTTCTTGCTGATTTTCTCAGCCGCCCCAAGCCAATCACCTCCTACCATATGCCTAACCCTATCCCTTGCCTTGCCCCAATCGATTTTCCAGATTTACCACCTGAAGTTCGAGAAACAATTCTAGATCTTGTTCATCCCCAATGCAGCCAACTTAATTTCAGGATCTTTCATCGCCTAATCCGCCAGCAACATGGGTCTGGAATATTCCAAGGTCTATCCAACCACCCAGACAAACCCTACCTCACCATTTTTCATATTTGTAACCCATGGAACCTCCCCAAACGTGTTCTTTGTTACTTCTGGTATTTGTTTGAGGCCCATACTATACGCTTTAGTTTTAATACAACTAATCTGTTATCATATATATGGTCCTGCGACAATGCTCACAATTTAGCCCCTCACCATCTTTGTCTGTTCAAGATACTGAATTGGTTTTTAAACCCCGCTGGATGGTTTCGATTTCTTGACGATCACTTCGGTAAATATGTTTGCCTGAGTTTCAGTCGACCCATTATTAATCTTGTTCCTTGACAACATATTGGTCCCAGTCTATATCATTTTTCCAGTGAAGAACATATGGCATGGTATGCATTTAACATTTCAAACCCTGGAGTTCAATGTCGACACCCTGAATTTTACAGAAGAATATTACACACCATGTGTATAAAAAATTGTGTTGACCCTGCCCATGTTACAGTTCCACCAACTCCTGATTATCATGTCCGTGTTTGGCCAGATCATCCGTTCTACTCCATGTTTGGTCGTCGTCAATATTTGTACCCCTGGCTGATTCCTCTGAAGAAGAAGAAGAAAACCATGAAGAGCCTGAGTGGCCCCATCCTCATCCAAATGACTCAGATCCAGACTCAGATTAATTTGAAGTGCTTTCAGTGTGAAATAAAGTGTGACATAAAGTGATGTCCGTATTGCTTTTACTTTATGTCAGTGTGTACTATTTACTTTATGTTTGTCGACCACACTTGGTCATTATTGTACTTTTTCATTGTACCCTTTTACTATTCATCAGCATGCTTGTCGGCCACATTTGTAATAGTGTGTAATAGTATAGGTTTGGTTTGAAATCCGGAATTTCAAGTCCGGCTCCTCCCTCTATATAAGAAGGTTCATTATGTCTTCCAAGACAGACTCGACCTTAGATAGAAATCTAGTGTTTGTAAGTGTTCTATTTTGAAGAGTTTTACCGTTCCTCTTTACCTGGGTTATCTTTTATCTTTGATATATCAAGTATCTCGAAGGTAGGAACTTGAAGAGAAAGATCTTCGGGATCTATGTCTTCTTGAAAAATCAGAGGCTACTGGTTTCTCTTGATTGCCTACAAACTTCATGTATGAGATATATCATTGAATGTTGTTGTTGTTGTCCATGTTGTTTTGTTGGTATCAGAGCCAAGCTTAAGTCTCTACACCTTGTAAGACCCGAGTTCGAAACATGCCGAACGCAGTGAGAGAGAACTGTTGGGCGCCACGCGCATGCGGAGCGTGGTGGGCTGGCAGGGCTTAAGTAGAAGTATCCTGACCATTACCATCAGCTATAGCTTTTGGTGCAGTGGAATCTCTCGCTTTTGGATAAATCTGGTCCATTATGCAAGAAGCCCTAGAAAAGCTGTATGTCCAGACCCGGTTCTGGCAAAAATTTCAAAAACATGCATCCACTCTTGGCCCAGCATGCTCAGAAAAACATCTATCCATAAAATGCAAAGAACTATCTGGTTGATGATATAAAACCGTTTGCACATCCGAACATAGTGTTTTTCCAAATCCTTAGGAAGAATAGAGCAGCATTTCATTTTGAGGAACTTAGTGTGGACACGAGGCCTTTCTCGAATAAGCTCATGTTCATGCATAAAATCTTCAGGTTCTTCAACCTTGGGATCAGGACCCATCATAAGTAGATCAAATGCGTCAAAGGGGCTCTTCATGGTTGTCTTCTTCTTCTGCAGAGGAATCAGCCAGGGGGTACAGATATTAACGACGGCCATGCTGATCATTGTAATGGAGGTGAGGTTGATCATCAACCCAAAGGATGGGGAGACCTTGATCATTCCCCTTGTAAACCTCCTCCCAAACCAGATCGACAACCTCAACTGTAAGGAACAGGGACTTGCCATTTCGGAGGTGAGCTGGAAGGGGTAGATCAATAGAATGATTCTGGATGCGGTAAGCTAACTGGTGGTGCACAGTAGCCATAAAAGTATTTTGCATCTCAGGGCCAGTAATTTGGACCTGAATCTTTAGTGTGTCTTGGAGAGAGGGATCATTAAGATAGAGGGTAAAATTGGGGAAGAAGGTGACAAAAATGGTGCCAGCATTAAGTGTGGTTTGGACAGTGCAAATGACAGCATGTTCATAGGTTTTAAACCGAGCATCAAGCAGGGTAATTCGGGACACCATGGGAAGGCCTTTGCGAGCATGTAAAGTGAGTTCAAGTTTTGCTACACCAATGTGGACATGAGAGAATCCTGTCTCCTTCCATTTGTCAATGAGTTGTTCGGGAAATTTAAGGGTGATATACTGCTCAATTCTAGAAGCAGGTAATGGATGAGAAGTGAACAGAGAGGCTTGAACAAAGTCTTTAGTCATAAGCGGGGGGTTCTGACGAAAAACTTGTTTAAACCGATGACTCAGAGAATGTTTAGGATTATCATAGATAGTATAGGGATTTACCAAAGGGTAAGAGGAGATAAGATACTTTTCTGTGTCTGGGCTATACTCAAGTTTATAGACCCAGGGAATCTTAGATGCA
Source organism: Parsonsia alboflavescens (assembly GCA_028571225.1). Taxonomy (NCBI): domain Eukaryota; kingdom Viridiplantae; phylum Streptophyta; class Magnoliopsida; order Gentianales; family Apocynaceae; genus Parsonsia; species Parsonsia alboflavescens. The sequence goes on along the minus strand of JAOXNR010023433.1, from coordinate 3,751 downwards.
GAACTGGAGGGGAAAGAGATATCAGAACTGGGAATGGTGTTGGAAGAACAGACATTCATGGAAGCCATCCTGGATTAAGAAAACAAGAGTCTGTAAAAATCAATTTTCTCACACCAACAGTTTGCAAAACAACGCCTTCCTCGGCTTTAGGGGCAAACAAGAAAGGGTTCTTTTGAAAATGATTTTCAAAAACTCGTATAATCCAAATCCTCTAACTCAGTGTTCAGATAGGAGACCTCTGAGCGTTCTGATGGACTCACAGTGAAGGATCCAAATGAATTGGCAATCACAAAGTCCAGAGCATACTAATCACAGAGATACATAATATCTTACTAATCAGAGAAAGAAGCAATTTCAAAACTCAAAACACTGTATATATGGCTCTGATACCAACAAAACAACATGGACAACAACAACAACATTCGATCATATATCTCATACATGAAGTTTGTAGGCAATCAAGAAATACCAGCAGTGTCTGATTTTTCAAGAAGACACACTGTGGTGTATCAGGAGAATCAACTGTAAGGAACAGGGACTCGCCATTTCGGTGGTGAGCTGGAAGGGGTTTGGGTTTGTGAGGCATGTGTTTATGTGGTTTGTTGGAATGGGCCAAACATCTATAGGAAGAGTTTTCTTTGCATTTTATGGATAGATATTTTTCTGAGCATGCTAGGCCAAGAGTGGATGCATGTTTTTGAAATTTTTGCTAGAATCGGGTCTAGACACACAGCTTTTCTAGGGCTTCTTGCATAATGGACCAGATTTGTCCAAAAGCGAGAGATTCCCATTGCAGTCCATTAGTCTTAATTTGCCTCATGGTTTCATCGGCCAATTCTTCAGGTACAGAATTCTCATATGCTTGTTTCAAACACGTATCATCTATCTGGTTGATGATATAAAACCGTTTGCACATCCGAGCATAGTGTTTTTCCAAATCCTTAGGAAGAATAGAGCAGCATTTCATTTTGAGGAACTCAGTGCGAGTAGTGGTGATGTCATGGATAGTGTCACCAATAAAAAACCTTCGAAGAAGAGAGATAACTTCTTCTAAGAAGTTTTGTTGGAGAAACTGTAACTGTCGGTATTCACCTAGAGAATTCCAAAAGTCTCTTAAGGAACCATCAAAGCGGGCAACGAATAGCTTTAATACATACTGCCATTCATTTTGCTGCAGATCAGTAGTTAGCCAAGCATAGAAGGATTGGAAGAGGGAATATCATCCAATGTGAATTTGGCAAGGGGAGGCTCAACATGGACACGAGGCCTTTCTCGAATAGGCTCATGTTCATGCATAAAATCTTCAGGTTCTTCAACCTTGGGATCAGGACCCATCATAAGTAGATTAAATGCGTCAAAGGGGTCAAACTTAGTGGGGACCGATGTAGGAGTAGGAGTAGAATCACTGTCTGACAGAATAGGGAAAGTCGGAGGGACAGGAGGTGGAGTGGAATCTATCTGGAGTAGAAAAGAGGATAAGAGATTAGGGGGTGAATCGAGGGTGAGTATGGGGGCTTTGGAGGATGCACCGACAATGGGATCATCTGGATTAGGATTAGGAGGAATAGGGGAAGCAGGTTGTGGTTCTGGAATAATGGGTGGCGGATGGAAGGGAAGAGTTTGTGTATGGGTTTTTTGCTGTTTATTCCAGAGGGCTAAAGCAGGGGAATAAGTGGGAGTAGGGAGTAATGGGAGTTTAATTGGACTAGAGGGTGTGTGAGGAAAATATTGGGGAAATGGGTCAGACTTCTGAGTGTGAGTGGTGTATTGGGATTCAAGGCTGGAAAGTTTGGCCTTTAGGAATTCTTTTTCCTTTTGCTTTTGGGCCATCTTGGGAGACCACTCAGTGGTATACTGGACTAAAAAACTCAACTGTTGATGCAGATTATTAATTTTATTTCGTGCATCTTGGATCAGGGTAAGGAGTTGTTTGGTTTAGGATTGTTGCTGAGTTAATTGAGTTTGAATTTCCTTCTGGGAGGCCTGAATGTTATGAAGGACTTGGTTTTGGGCCAAGGCATTTCATTCTAGCAATTGATTGCAGATTCAGCAGCTGAAACAGGTTTGGGCGGGCCATAGATATCAATGCAGGTGCCAGTGGGGATCTTCCAAGCATGATGACTTTGGTCTTTATCAAAAGGGGTTAACGGAGGGAAATCCTTGTCATAGGAAGATGAAGCAGAGGTTGATGGTTTATCGGGATGAGGACCAAACATCATGAGGGATCTGGGTTGTCGATCTGGTTTGGGAGGAGGTTTATAAGGGGAATCATCAGGGTCTCCCCATCCTGTGGGAGAGACAGGGGGAGAAGGGGGTGGTGGAGTATAAGTGACTAGAAAGTCATGTTTGCCACTGGGTGGACCAAGAGTGCCAACAGTGGGATCGCCTTTCTCATAACGGGTTAGGAAAGCATCAGGTTTGTGACGGGGACGAATAGGAACACAAAAGGGACAGTCACAAACATCAAACCATTGATGACCATCAGAAGACTGGTGGTACCGACGTGTACCAGATGTAGACCAGGAGTGAATAGGGGCCTTGACAGAGGAAGAGTCTCCAAAATGGAGCATGGACAACTCCGTGGGAAAAATAGTGGAAGAACCAGGTCGGTTTGGGAACACTACTTTGACAGATCCATCAGGCTGTGGGATCATTTGTGGGTGTGTAGTTTGGACCGGAGTGACTGGTTTAATGAAAATTCTAAACCCTTCTGTTCTTCCTCCCGAATTTTGGGAACCACCAGTCAAATCTTTCGAGCCGCAAATGGTGAAGATTTTATCATTGATCTTATCAGTAAACCGGTCCAAGTTCAAATCTTCCCACACCTTAAACTCACCCACAGGTTTTATGGTTCTTCTTTACCCGGTAAAGATTTGGTTATAAGTTTTGATTTAATTCATAAAATCTTTGGTCTGGAATTTACACCCCATGGTTTAACCCACCGAGGTCATTTCCTCCAATGGACCCTTGTTGCAAAAAACTTTTTCTCTCTAAGATGTTTTTTCCCAGATCACCCAAGATCTTATCACCAAGTCCTGTGCTAAATCACATTCCGAATTCCTTCAGAAATGCCCACATCCCCTCTGGATGAACCCTGAGTTCTTTGTTTCCTTACCCTACTCAACTTCCCACTCTTCCATCATTCCTCAAAAGGCCACCCATTCTGGCATGTCACCACCACATTACCAATTAGCCACCAAAGAACTTGCCTCTCTCTATTCAGAAGAACTCATTGAATTTACCAATTTTGAATGGGCACCTCAAGCTTTCTATGTGAAGAAACGAGCAGAACAGAAAAGTGGAAAGCTCGGATTGGTTATCAATTACCAGGATTTAAATAAATGTCTTCAATCTAATAAATTCCCACTCCCCCGTCGCCCAATCCTTTTTCAATATTTGCACACAGCCAAAATATCTTCCAAATTTGACCTTAAGTCTGGTTTTTGGCAGTTAGGAGTAACACCCCCTGATAGGTTTAAGACTGCTTTCTGCATTCCTAACCATCACTACCAGCGGACGGTTATGCTCTTCGGTCTCAAGGTTGCAGCTTCTCTATTCTGAAAGGCCATGACCAAAATTTTCCAACCCCTTTTCCCCCAATGTCTGGTCTACATTGATGACATACTTTTATTCTCCCACACTATTGAGGATCATTACAAGTTACTACATGATTTTGATGTGATTTTCTTGTAGGTTGAAGGGTTAATTTCACACACAACAATCAAATCAAATCAGTATAAAATAAAGGACT
>JAOXNR010023422.1:0-23773 GCA_028571225.1 Parsonsia alboflavescens | reverse complement strand
CACTTATTTTTATTTACAATAAATGAATTAGTAAATTAATGGGGGAAAGAGTGAAAAAAATATCATAATGATGCATTGATAATAGTAAAACGACTTATATTATGGGACAAATGAAACACCTTAAACGATTTATATTTTGGGACAGAGGGAGAAGTCAGGGGGAGGGGAGAATGCTGAAATGTGAATAGAATATAGATGGTGGAAGAAGAAGACGAAGGTAAAATGGGAATTGTTTAAGTGGACTTGCGTGGACTAATAGTTGGTTCAAAGTCCACAATGCTCAGCGGCTATCCAACCTTTTGCCTTGGATGCAAATGTTGTTCTTAAGATCCGTGGATAAGGAAAATTCTGATGTTGATCAAATTTATGTGAATTTTGTGGTTCTTATTTTGCCATAATAGTGCAGCAATATTGGTGTATATATGGTCATTATCCTTCACTGCTGTGACTTAATACTAACTATAATGTTCACGTAGACTTGATCCATAATAGAATTTTTCTATTTATGAATTCGTCAAAGGTTAACAAGTAGAAGAAAGATGGCAATATGTAAGAATAGAGATTGAGAAAGGGAAAAAAAGAAAAAGAAAGGAGATTAAAACAATTAACTTTTACTTACTTTATCAAAGAAAAACATTAAGATAGATCTTATTAAATCTATATCTACATTATATAAAATTAGTTTCTTAAACAGACTCCAGCATTTGCATTAGTGTGATTCTGGTTGGGGAAAAGTTTAAATTTGGTAGGTAATATTTTTCAGCACAAATAGTGATGACCTTTGGAGAACATGCATGGTCAAGGAAAATTTTGTCATTGATTGCCTAGCTCTTCATAGATCTTATGGTGTGAAATTAATCATAGTAATAAAAATAATGATCTTACAAGTATTTATATTATTGTGGCTAATTTAGGATCTCATAGTCCATAAGACTCAATTTATGCCAACTTATCCTTTTCCAAACATCAAAACAGAGATCAATAAATTTATTATATACATTTAATGGTGTGGTCTAGTGATGCGGAGGTAAAACTTATATAACATAAGTTGTGAGTTAATCTCACTGTATATTTTAATCTTAATGAGTTGGTTAATATTAAAATAGTCGACATATGTGCAAAGTGACTGGATCCATTAAAAAAAAAAGAAGGCTAAATTTATTGCTTGGAAATGCATGAGCGGTAAAGATAACGTGTGCATTAACATTTCTATAAAAGGCCTAAATGCTTATTTATGTGAAGGAGTTACACCTTTTTGTCCTCCTTTCTTTGTCATGGTCCTTTAGCACAGAAATGACGGGTATGAAGTGAATTTGAGTGGATGGTTAGGCTTATTATTTTGGGGCATTTACTGTTTTGCTTAAAGCTTTGAATTAGATTTTGACACCTCTTTTGCAGTGATGATTTGTTTATTTGGTAAAAGAACTACCCACTTCTCAACCTTGGTTCGAATAAACATTATAATAATATAGCTTAGCCAATACATTTTATTTATATAAAAAATGACTCAAATCTCTTATTACACAATTATATGTTACTTCACATTACACAATAGAAATTTAATAATATGTGTTTCGAAAAGATCAAGTTTTTTAATTTATTTTTTTAGGTTTTAATATATAAAATATATTAAAGATAATAATTAAATGTGATAAATAAGATTTTTTTCAATATTTTATTAATTTAAAAGGTGTAAGAGGAGATTCGGATCCTCAAAAAAGACTTTTATTCAGAACAATCCTTTTATTTGGCATCATTGGGTGATTTTTTTTTTATAAAAAAAAAGACACTTTCAATAATAATTATTGTTAAACAATTACTGCCTTCATCACTAAATATAAGTCATCAGCCATTATTTTGCAAAAATTTTTATACTGCCCCCCCTTCCTAAAATGCCTTCTAATGATCCTTTCAAAATTTTAAATATCATATCAGGAATATATCATTAGAAGGGTAATTTAGAAAAATAGCTTAAAAAAGGTAATTAACTATTAGTAATAACAAGAAAAGTTAGTTAAAATGACTTATACTTAGTGAAGAAAGTACTTTTTATGTTATTCAGCTATTCAGCTTTCCTGTATTTTGTGAAATTTGCAGATATAAGCATATGGCATCCCGGTTGCAAAACTCTTAACAAGGAAAGTTTTATTCTTTATCAATTTTGAATTTTTAAATTAGAAAAAGGAAGAAAAATTATAGGGCTAATTTTTGTTATTGTAACTACTTTAATGAGACAAAATATTCATAAAGATTCGGACTATTAAAAAAATTCCAAATTAAGATAAAAAATTCTAATATAAAATTGATTCATTTAGATTTTATGATTCTTATTCTATTACAATAATAAGCTTATTATCCTAGGAGGATAGTACGTACTGTTATAATATAATATTGGAGAAATTTTTTGATACAGCTGCTGCATAGTATCATTCCAGTGATTTGATGCAGCAATCCAATGAGTATCCTCCACATGACAATTACTGTCAGCACAGTCATTCACAAATCTAACATTGTTAATTTTGTCTTCTTCCTCCAAACAACCTCCTCCCCTTTTTACGACAAACAACATCGGAACGAAAGAAAATTTCAAAATACAGAAAGTAGCTACAGGAATCAAAAGCTTTCGATCTTTCTCTACTCCTGCAACGCTGTCTATCATCGAAACTATCCTCGATTTCTTTCCTAACTGCCAGAATCCATTTGAGTGATTTCTCATCCCCTGACAAGATTTCTAACTGGAAACTCTCCTAGCTTCCAGAATCCATTGAGTCAACACAGTAACCATACAAACAGACTCTCCCTGATCACGGGAAAAAGACCGAAATTGTTTTTGCCTCAGCACACCAAATCAGCTATTAAAATTTAATTTTTGCCGTATAATTTTGCATTTTTTTTAAACTTGTTTCCAGGAATTAAAGTTGGACATTGTTGGATAGTGGAAGTGGAACATTGGAAGACTTCAAGAAAAATGCCTCATACACAGTTTCAAACATCGACCATTTTCCATTAATTAATATGTCATTTTGTTTTTATTCTCTTCCAATTAATAAGTTGCCAGAATGAGGGAACCTATATTCAAACTCAAATACTATATAATTTGGAAATAATGAATAATTCGAAGAGTAATTCAAAATGGAAATATCATCATAGTTGTTGTGATTTTCTTTAACAGCATCATGTTGTGGCCTGGCCAACGGGGCTCTACTTCTAAGTCTTTGTTAGAAAATTTCATCTTGGCATCTAGGAAGCTCTCAATCCCGAACAAACTGCAAAGGAAAATATAGAAGTTGAAGTTTTGGCTATCGAAAATGGAAGCCTTTGCTTGCAAGAAACACGATGATTGGTGCCTTACAAAGCTGGCCGACGATTCTGCTCACTCTTTCAACAACTTTTCCCATTTTGAAAGTCGAATCACCCACCTTAGTTTGAGTTTTTGTCAAACGCCATTAGCTTGAAGTACACTAATTACCTCCAGATTCTCGGCATACCAAAAACCCACCCTTTGCCCTTACTTCTTATTCTGCTTATTTCGGAATCATAGATGCTGTCGGCCCCAAAGTCACGAAGTTCAAAATTGGCTACCTATTTGTTGATGAATCAAGGCTGCATTATCTATTTGCTATTGAGTCAGTTTGCTCGTCTCTTATTTTTTAGGAGTCAATTGGTCATTTTACTTGGTCAGTCTTATCTTGTAAGAGTGTTTAGCTACTCGGTTAGTTTGTTGCTATTTTTGTGGAGCAAGCAAGCAGATTGGTTAGTGGCCAACATGTTTTTGTTTTGAAATGCTTTGCTCTGTATTTAAAACTGGATGCTTTGCTGTCTCACCTGCCATTTTCAGTAGAATTATGGCTTGTGAATTGGCCAAAGCTATTTGGGACTTCATCAAAGCTGAGTATGAAGGAAATGAGTGGATCAGAAGCGTTAAAGGGCTAAATTTGATCATTAGAAATCGAGAGATTGCAGATGAAGGAGTCTGATTCAATTATGTTGTATTCTGATAAGTTGATAAGCATTGCAAATCAAGCAAGAGTTTTAGGCACTGACCTTTCTGATAATAGGCTAGTGCAAAAGATTCTTGTCTTTTTGCCCAAAAGGTTTGAGGCAACCATTGCCTCTTTGGAGAATACCAAAGATTTGTCTCAAATCAAGTTGGCAGAATTGCTAAGTGCTCTACAAGCACAAGAGCAAAGGAGGTTAATGAGGCTGGAAGGAAGTACAGAAGGAGCTTTGCAGGCCAAAGAACAACAGAATATAATTGGGAAAGGTAGTGATTTCAAAGCTGCAGTAGGAAAGAATAGTGTAGGTAACTCCAAGAACTATTGGGGAACGTATTCGTCATGTAATCACCGTGGAAAATAGAATCATCCACACTTTAGGTGTTGGAAGAGGACAGATGTAAGTGCAACAAGTGTCATAATCTTGGACACATTGAGAAGTTCTGCAAAGAGACGGGAGATTAGCAACAAGGTGAGGCACATGGGATAGTCAAGCAAGCGGTAGATCAATTGTTTGTTGCCTCCTGTTTCTCCTCTAGTACGAAATGTGATAGTTGGCTTGTTGAGAGTGGGTGCACAAACCACATGACAAGTGATGAAAAGCTATTTATGGATCTTCACAAGTCATTGAAGTCAAGAGTGACGATTGGGAATGGAGAGTACTTAGAAGTGAAAGGTAAAGGGACTGTAGCAATAGCGAGTTATGCTAGTACAAAGCTGGTATCTAATGTGATGTATGTACCTAATATTGATAAGAATTTACTGAGTGTTGGGCAGTTGGTGGAAAAGGGATTTAAGGTGATATTTGAAAAAGGGAAGTGTTTGATCCTTGACTCCAGTGGTCAAGAGCTGTTTAAGATAAAGATGCAACATAAGAGTTTTTCTCTGAATCTTCTTGAGAAGGAGCAAGTGGCATTCAAGTGTCAGGCCAATGATTCAGAGTTTTGGCACAAGAGGTTGAGGCACTTTCATCACAAAGATTTGCTATTCATGCGAAGGAATGAAATTGCAATTGGGTTACCAAGCTTGGAGGAGCAGATCACAAGGTGCAAGGCTTGTTTGCTACCTAAGCAAATAAGACTTCCATTCAGGGAATCCACTTGGAGAGCTACAGAGAAATTGCAGCTGATTCTTACAGATCTCTATGGTCCACAAGTAACCCCTTCACTAAATGGCAACAGGTATTTCATTACTTTCATTTATGATTATACTAGAATGTGCTAGATTTACTTCATGAAGAAAAAGTCAAAAGCTTCTGGCATAGTTTTGAAGTTTAAAAGATGGGTTCAGAACCAAAGTGGTGAAAGATTTAGGTCATTAGATCTGATAATGGAATAGAATACACTTCACAAAGGTTTAATTCTTTCTATGAAGAGGCTGGAATTGAGCATAAGCTTACTGTTATTTATTCTTGACAACAAAATGGAGTTAGTGGGAGAAAGAGTAGAATCATCATGGAGATGACTAGGTGTCTGCTGCAAAAGAAGAATCTATCAAAAGAATTTTGGACAGAAGCAGCAAACACAACAGTTTTTCTGATGAATCGATTGCCTATAAGGGTATTCTAGAGGATGACACCCTACGAAGCTTGGTTTGGTGTTAAGCCATTTCTAAGAAATTTGAAGGTGTTTGGTTGTCTATGTTTTTCTCATATTCCAAAAGTCAAAAAAGACAAGTTGGGAAAGAAAACTGAACCTGAGATCTTTGTTGGCTATATTTCAATATCAAAAGGTTACTGGATCCATCAACCACATATAGAGAAGGTGATCACTAGTAGGGATGTTCAATTAATGGAAGATGAGCATTGGTACTAGAGAGATGAGCCACAAGGAAATCACAAGGCGGTGTCACTAGAACCTGATGAGTTGGTGGATGATGCTCCAATTAGAGGTACAACATTTCTAACTAATATATATCAGAGGTGCAGCGTGGCTGTTTTGGAACCTACAAGTTATGAGGAAGCTAAAGGTGATCAGAGGTGGATGAATGCAATGGAGGAAGAGTTGGCTATGATAGAAAAGAACCAGACATGGGAGCTAGTGGAAAGGCTTGAAGACAAGAAGGTGATTGGAGTAAAATGGGTTTTCAGGACCAAACTTAATCCTGATGGCTCAGTGAATAAGCATAAGGTTAGGTTGGTAGTGAAAGGATATGCACATGTTTGGGGAGTTAATTTCTCAGAAACCTTTGCTCCTGTGGCAAGAATGGATACAATTAGAATGATTTTTGCTTTAGCAGCTCAACAAGGATGGAAGGTGCATTAGTTAGATGTGAAATCTGCATTTTTGAATGGAGTGTTGTAGGAAGAGATTTATGTTGAGCAACCAGAAGTCTTTGCGACACCAGGACAAGAGGAGAAAGTATATTTGCTCAGAAAGGCTCTCTATCGCTTGAGGCAACCTCTTAGGGCATGGTACAATAAGATGGATGAGCACTTGCTGGGTCTGGTTTTCGAGAAAAGCCTTAGTGAATCCACTTTGTATGTCAAGAGGTTAGTATTTGACTTAGTGGTGGTGTCTCTTTATGTGGATGATATGTTGGTGATATGAAGCAATAATGCTCACATTATTGCATTTAAGCAAGAGATGATGAAGAAGTTTGAAATGATTGATCTCGGTCAGATGTTGTATTTTCTTGGGATGGAGGTTAGACAGACTCAGAATGAAATTTTTATCTGTCAGAAGAAGTACTTGAACGAGATTCTGAAGAGATTCAACATGGAGGAGTGCAAGAGTGTGAGTACTCCAATGGGTTAGAAGGAAAAGCTTCAAAAAAGGGATGGATAAGAATCTGCAGATGAAAGGGTTTATAGAAGTTTGATTAGCTGTATCTCACTGCAATTAGGCTAGACATCATGTTTACTATAAGTGTCTTGCCTAGATTTCTTAATTGTGCAAGTGAGTTACATATGATAGCTGCAAAGAGGGTTTGAGGTACTCGAAAGGTACTCTTTCATTTCGAATAAAGTTCTATAAAGTTCAGAAGTTTAAGTTGTAGGGGTATTTTGACAATAACTGGGCAGGATCAGCAAATGATATAAGGAGTATTCCAGGTTATAGCTTTACATTTGGGTTACATTTGGGTCTGCTTGTTATTCTTGGTGTTCAAAGAAGTAGGAAATAGTGGCGCAATCAACTGCAAAAGCTGAGTTTATTGCAGCTACTACAACTGTGAATCAAGCTTTATGGTTTAAAAAATTGATGGATGATCTGCATTTGGAGCAAGAAGAATGCATAAAAGTATTTGTAGATAATCAAGCTACTCTGGCCATTTCATAGAATCCAGTATTTCATGGAAGAATAAAGCATTTTAAGGTCAGGTATTACTTCTTGAGAGAAGTGCAAGATGCTTGAGAAGTGAAGCTGATGTACTATAGTTCAGAAAAACAAATTGCAGATATATTCACCAAGTCATTTCATGTTAGTTGGTTTGAACTTCTCAGGGCAAAGCTAGGAGTGTGCAACCCTTGATCCAGGAGAAGAGTGTTGATGAATCAAGGTTGCATTATCTATTTTTTGTTGAGTTAGTTTACTAGTGTCCTATTTTTTAGGAGTTGGTTAGTCATTTTACTTGGTCAGTCCTATTATGTAAGAGTGTTTAGTTACTTTGTTAGTTTGTTGCTATTTTTGTGGATCAAGCAAGCAAATTGGTTAGTGGCTGAAGTGTGGTTGTTTTGAAATGCTTTGGTCTGTATTTAAGATTTGATGGTTACTGGAATAAAGGATGTTACCTTCCAATATTGTCTTGTTGCAAAATATACAAATTGTTGCTGTTAATTCTTCTTCCGTTCTTTAAAAAACCCAACACTGTTTGTTCATTTGTAGCTCTTGATTTCTTGACTCAATTCGTTGTCGCCGAGGAATCCCTCGTGTCAATATTTTTGGATTTTACTTAATAATAATAATAATATTAGTGAGGTAGGTAGGTGATGAATTTTTGATGAATTTTATTTTGTTTCAAATTGTCTGTTTACTGTAAAAATAGGAGGAGGTTGTTTAGGGGAAGAGGACAAAGTTAATAGTGTTAGATCTGCCAATTACTGTGTTGGCCATAGTTGTCATGTGGAGGATACTCATTGGATTGCTGCACCAAATAACCGGAATGATGTGGTGCAGCAATTGCACCCAAAAATTTCTTATAATATTAGGATGAAAAATTACAATATGGACGAGATTTCTTGAAATTTTGTGAACCTTAATTTGTCACCATTTCTAATAAACCTATTATCTCAAGAGGATAATATGTACCCTTGAGATTAAGGATTACAAGATTTACATGGATCTACTCAACAATAGAAATTTTCAATTAACAATACAACCTCCGTCAAAATTTATACTTTTTTTATTCAAAATTATTATAATACTTTTTTCTCCCTTGAAATGTCCTTGGTTTATTATTCTAATCCAACTAACAACTGTGATAAGGGAAAAGAGAGAGATGTATGAATAATATAACAAAAAAACAATAAAATATCTAATAGATCAATAATAACAACTTATAATATTTTAGATAAACTATTATTGGGTATGCATATGTGCACATCTTGCACTATTTATTTATATATTTAGACAGTATAAAAATAGATTATAAACATCTGGTCAAAGCAACCATATAATATTGGTAGTATTCAATCCTAGCAACTTCATACCTTTGGGTTCATATAATCTATTTCTATATGAAAAGAAAAAAATGAAAAAAAAGAAAAATGCTGGTGACAGTGACACCACATATTTGATTTTCCAAACCAGCCAAAATAGTAGTAAGAAATTTGGCAATGTTTACTTAATTCATGGTTCTTTTCAATGCTCAAATTATAATTGTCAAACCCCCTAAACAAATCTACAGGAAGAGACAGAAGTAAACAACGACTACAGTACCTCGTTTGGACTGTGACTAATGGACTCTGACTACGGTCTAGAAGAGACCTGCAGAAGCAAGTTTCTTTCTTTGAAATTATTATTTATTGCTAATTAATAATCATTTTTTCTCTCTAAATTGATTGAGATTCTTTGACTAATAAGAAAGAAACTAATTGAAAATTTTGCTCCCGCCCTGTTTTTTTCTCAGGCAATTTGCATAAGGGCGGCCACCTATTTTTGGTCCAAAGTCCTTTATTTATTATTTATATTTAACTTGAAACTGAATTATTAAATTCATTCATTAAAATAATCTAATTAAATTATTCACAGAAAATAAAATACTCTCTTTGTCTAATTAAATATTTTATTTTAATGTTAAACAAATTTTAATAAAGTGGGTTTAACTTACTTAAGGCGTTAACACATAAAATTGCTGAACTTAAGGAGTTGGGGATGAAGATAAATGAATCGTTTCTAGAACATATATTTTTCACTCTCTCCCTTTTTCCATTTAGTTCATTTCAAATTTTGGTAAAACACACTATTGTTGATTAGTGGATTTTAAATGAATAAGTCTAGTAAAAAGGAGGTGATATTAAGATAGGAAAGAAATCAATCTATTGATTTTGCTTCTAAAAGGAAAATCCAAATGAAAGTTTCCACCAAATAAAATAATGAAAGTCATGATGAAAAAAAAAATTTACTGTAAAATGCTACTTCTGTGACAATAAAGAGACATGTGAACTCTTGTTTGGTTCATATCGGTAGGCATATTTTGTCCATATTTTCTGACAGTCTACAAGAAGTTTTTCCATGAATGTGAAGAAATTTTTATCCTAACACTTTGTCTGTTTTAGTCTTAGGCAGAGCCACTGATTCCTCCTTGAGACAAGGGCCCGATTAACTGCATTTGAATTTCACTTCCGCAGGTATGAAAATCTTCGGTACAGATTGACTTTCATAACCACCCTAACATAAGACTTCAATTTGGACATGCCAAAGGAAAGCATTCATTAATTATATTATACTTCCTCACCATAATATAAGTTGTTTTGGATTATTTTTCTTGTCCCGTAATGTAAGTTGTTTTGCTATTAGTAAGGCATAATTATGAAGCCTTTTTCATTGATAATTAATGAATTATATTTTGGAACTTAGATAGTATTATCTAATGGTATGGAGTTATTCATATATATATATATACATATATGTATGTGATGCGGAGTAATGGAAGTATTATTCCATACTCTATAAGTGATTTTGTATCAATTATTATTCCAAAAGACGAGTAAATCAACAAAGTTTTCAATTTTGAATAAGTATAAAAAATAAAGTTAAGCCCTGTTAGTTTAGTGAGAAGTACTAATATTTAGGATTGGAAGGTCTCATATTCGAGACACGTTGACGGTAAGTGGAGTTCCACTATTGCTCTTCAAGAAGAAGGGTATAGGGAAGGTTGGGTGTAATAAAAAAAAAAAAAACACGAAATAAAACTTTGCCCTTTGAATGTGATTGGCTTGGAATGGACATGACCTCTGCAAGAAAGGCTATGATATTCCAGATTATATAATTATGTATATGCATTATTTTTGTGCATGCCACATGATTCTTTTATATGATAGTAGGAGATTAAGTGATTGTGAATCACTTATGACTCAAAGTTTAAAACAAGAGCCAATCATATAGCTGTTTGTACCTAAATAAATAAATAGCCATTATTTTTTTATATAATAGTAGGAGATTAAGCTTAATTTGTGCTAAAAAATGGCTGTTTGTACCTTAAAGAAATAAATAACTTGAAAGGCTCCTCTCTTTCCACCTTTTCACCTTTGGTGGGCTCAATCTTTTGTTCCTGTTGAGTTTTAAAATGAAATTTTGTATTAATTAGAACAAAAACACAAATTTATTTAATTACTTTTAAATATTTATGTTTAAATAGACCATGAGCGGCTTTACATATTTAAATATAATATTATTTATTATATATGACGTTGTTCCAAACCTAAATGGAATCAACCTATCAGCCTAACACGATAGACTGGAAGACCAATGGACTTCCAATTCTCCTGAACAAAAGTGGAGTCTAAGTATGGCCCAGACACGCACAATAATCAAAGCCTAGAAAAATCATGTGGAAGATTTGGTAGAATTTTGATATGGACCTGCCTCATATTCCCTATTTCTATCCATTGGATTTTGTGATTCATATTAATTAAGGAATATTATTTATGTTTTTTTTTTTTTTCACACATGGGATCTAATATTTGTATGCAAAATTTGTGATTTGAGCCACGTGATCCGATGGATCAGATTCGTAACAACATTTTCCAAAGACTAAGGCAGTGGACTCGAGGTCTTATGGCCTAACCAGGGGAAATTAAGAGGAGAATGTAGCACAATCAAGTGCTTATTTTGCATGATGGAAGCCATGGGAAACCACAATCAAGTGCTTAAAGAGAAAATCATGGAGGTTAATCTCACCTTTCTCTCTAACAAACACACAAATCAGGTCTAAAGGAAGAAGAAATACATCCTGTAATGTCAATGCATAATTAAACATCGTGTAAATTTTGTTCATGCGTACGCTAACAAAGTATATTGACTTGAGCATTGAGATATCCTCAGGGCTTCAACTCAGGCTAAATGGGTTTTGTGCTAAAAATTATATTCCCTCGATATTCTCTCTTTCTCTTCGCAAAACTCCCTTCTCACTTCAGAACTTGCAAAACAAATTCTGTTGTTCTCAATTTTTTGCCATCTTTGAATTACAGAATCACAATGGTGGCATGGTCCATGTTCTTCATCCATCATTTTTTTGCTGATGGGGTCGAAAATGGACTTTGGGTCACCCCACAGATCCTGATTGAACTCCACAGTCAACAGCTTGAGAAAATGAGAAAAAAGGTCACTAGAGGGGGTTGTCGCTCAGGGAGAGCTCCGATGCCTAAGTTGGTGTTCTCAGAAAGATAGTTGAAGGCAAAGACCGTTCTCTAAAAGTTGTTCAGAGCTCTTTAATCCTTTGTCCTTAGCTTGATTGTGTGTTTTGATTAAGTAGTGACAGAGAGAAAGTCTGTTACCTCATAGATTGCAGCTTTGCATTACGTAACTGTAGGCAATTAGGATAACTGTGAGATTTCGTTGAATTCCGCCAATTGCTCCTAGAATTACAGAGTTTCCTTGGGACGAGAGATCTTGCCATTCACGTATCTGCTTGAGAGCTACGAGCTCTCTAATCGTCCTCTAGACCAACTTTGAGGCCCCCTCGTGGATGTTGAGTACCTCGAACATCTCTTCTGGTGAGGTCGCATAGAGTAGTCCTTAGCTCGTTGGGGAGTGATTAGGAGTTGCGCACCGTTGGTTGTGGTATGGAAGATTTATGAGACGAGTTGGGAGTTACCAGGTCATCGGGGGAGCTCTAGCTGTACCTCTCAAGAACTCATTCAGGAGGTCGGTAACCTCTAGGTCGATGACTTGAGAGGTCGGTGGCAACAGGTTGCTGCCCACCTTGCCTCGTTGACTCAGTGAGCCTGGCTTTCTAGCATTGAGGGCATGAGAACTTTAGCTTGTTCGGGGTTGACTTTTGATCGGGTCCAGCTCGTCTATGTTGACCTATCCGGATTGTACCCGTTTCACCCATCATTACCCTCATTTAGGCCTAGCGAGGTCAGAGGTCGTTGGTGCCTAACTTACCATCTTCAAGTTGTAGCCGTTAATAGGTCCGTCGATTCCTTGTAACGACTAGTTTTGGGGGTACCTTTCCCTTTCGCATCTTTGGTTGAGAGGTGCAAGTTGGCTAATTATTTTTCGACCACGAGCAAAGTTGCGCACACTTGGTTGCGGCATGGAAGGCACATGAGTAAGGTTGGGTTTCACAAGGTCGTAGGTTGTGGTCGGTGAGGCCTTTGTTGTGCTCATCTAGAGGTCGGTGACCTCTAGGTCCGTGACCTGGGAGGTTGGTGGTACGAGGTCCCTGCCCACTTGTACCTCAGGACTCGCCAATCTAACTTTTAGGTATTAAGAATTACCATATCAAAGTTGTGAGTCTAACCCTCAAGCACTAAACATTTCCATCTTGAGGTCGGGGGCCTGACCTTCAGGTATTTAAAGTTACCATCTTCAAGTATTGGGGCTATCCTTCAGGCATTATGAGCAACCATCTATAGGATGCGACCCTTGAAAAATCAAATTGTTTTCTTTCAATCGCTTATGAGGTAGACCTTCAGGTATTGAGAGTTACCATCCTGAGGTTGTGGCCTTTAGAAAAGTTGTGCTATTTTCTCACAACAAAAATTTTTGGAGAGAAGATGCATTCTTTTTGTTTTGGGAAACTGTCGGGCGGTCTGGATTAGAAAGATGCCCTGCTTTACTTTTAGCAGTACGTTTTGGACTTGAAGAAACGAACCACTTTTATTTTAAGAGAAACCGAAGCATTTTTTGGGTTTTGGATCGACGTCGCGCTTTAGATTTGGGGAGATTGCCCTGCTCCAGCTTGTCAGAAGGAAGACAAAGAGTTCTTTGTTTCTGGAACAGTCGTGCCACTTGTCCCAGCCGAAACAAAACACTTCTAGTTCATCCTCTTCTGCAGAATTTCAATAGGCTTTTGAAGTTGCTTAAATCAGAAGTTCTTCAAAACCTTTGAACCCGTCTGTCTCTTGTCCAAACCTTTTCTACTAAAAGATTTCTAGCATTTCAGATGCTTCCACCTCTCTGTTTGAAACATTTGACAATGAGATTTTCTATGATCGCCCTCTCTTCGCTCGGTCTCTCGCCATGCCCAATTTATCCTTTGACCTAACTGAAGTTGGGGTCAATTCTCAGGCTTCTTCACTGGACCCTACTGACATCGCCTAGATTCATATGGAGATGGACGTCGATGAGGGTGACATCTCCATTGCCACTTAGGTTGAGGGCCATTTCAGTAAGTGGGCTGATGGCATAACCCTGCACCATTCTAGCCTCCGGGGTGGGATTCCTTTATCCTTTCCTCCATCCTTTGCATTTTCACGTAGTATTTTTGTAGGGCATGCCCCTGGCTCAATTCACCCCCAACTCTATCCGAATGATACTTGCTTTCATAGCCACTTGTCACCTCTATAGAGTTCTTATGGACCTCTTCAGGTGTTTCTTTAAGCTGGAGGCTCCATCAGTCTACAGCTCTTCTAAGGGATACTTGAGGCTAGTCCCTTAACTCGTTAGTGGGTTCTTTCCCGTCTCCAGTGGAGGAATGGAAGTCCCAATTCTTTTTTTGCCTGGCTACCTAGCAACTTTGTGGAAAGGTATTCGGATTGGAATTTGAACCAGGTCTTCTACAACGAGCTTCCCTATCTACCCCCGTGCACTAAGGGATCACAAGGATTTTTTGGAGACAATAGCTTTTTTCAATCTGCCTAAGGTTTGATGGACTTCTGAGGTCTAGCCGAGGTCGTTTCTAGATGCTACTGGCCTGGGGAGGGGAGTGTTATGCAATCTCACTGTTGTCAGTACGAGCCTGAGGATTTCCGATTCCCGTTAGTAGCATTCTCTTAATTTCGTCTTTTTCATAACATTTTGGGATGCACTAACAGTTTCTCCCTTTCATTTTGATAGTGTTGAGGGAGACCAACTAGCTTCTTGGGACTAATCTGGCTGGACCAAGAGGGGCTAATCTGGGAGGACCAGGTGCTGGGAGCCTCCCTGCTGCTTCTAGTTCTGTGGGGTTTGCTCCCATTCTAGCTATTGAGGCCACTATTGAAGCTCCTGTTGGACCTTCTGCTCTCCCGAGCCAAGGTGGTCATAGGACTCGAGCCGCCTCTCGACGGGGCAAAAGGGGGCTGAGGCATGGTGGAAGGGCTGCCTCCAGGCACAGAGCTGAGTCAGTTGAGAGGTTCAGGTGTCCTTCTCTAGGTTCACTAATAGAGATCTCGAGCTCGAGGTCCCACTCGCCCGACTCATCCCATCAGCTAATTGTAGAATTTTGTAATAGAATAGTCTTCTACCCATGTACTGAGTATCTTACATTGGTCTGTTTGTGGTTCTCTATCTTTTCTTCCTTTCTTTTATATAATTGCTTCATTCTTTTTGGCCATGCTTTGAGCTTCATACTTGCTTCATATTTGCAATTTTTTCGCAATTGTCCAATGTATTCAGATTTATTTTGGCACTATAGCAAATAATATAGGCAAAAACCTTAAAAGGCTAAGAATCGAAAAACTTAGCTTTTAAAATCGTGCTTTGTTGAATCTATTAATTCTTTGATTGGTGAAAATGCGATATTCATGCCTATGGATTCTATGTGTGAATTGTTAATAAATGATAGTCATGGGAATAACTTGGAGTCATGTTCTTATCAATTGAGATACTTGATTGACTTGTTTAAGCATGACTTTGGTAGAAACTTGAATGAAGTTTTAATGTTTGTCTTGGATGATCAATGATTGTGGATATTTTATATTACCATCCTTGATTCAAATTTCTCTCTTTGTAGTGTCATGTGCAGATTCCTTGTTGATCCCAATTGCTTGCTTATCTTGTTTGAAACCCATCTCGTTGTGAATGTGAGAAGAAAGTTCAAGCTTATTGAGAAGTATTGCTTGTTTAAAATTTGTGAGAAGTCATGTTCTTGAGTATTCTAAACATAATGACTTTGAGTTGTTGAATCTTGAGAATCATGAAGTTGATTTTGTGAGATATGTAAGTCCTAGAACCTTGAATGTCTTGTTTAAAAAGCATGTCTTAGGATTACACATGAACAAGAAGCCTATGATTGTTGGAGCATTCTTGTTTATATATTGTGAAAAGATTATTTATGAAGAGAAGTTGATCTTTAATGAAGTTGAACTTTATGAGGATGAATTGAATGAGTTTGCCATGTGCTTATTCTCTATTTTTCATGATTGGTGGAACTACATGATGCTACGGTTTGAGTTTTGTGCCAAGAATAGAGATATGTTGAGATTTTGGAAATTTTTGAAATATCCCCAGTTTTTGCAAGAGAATAATGATGTCCATCTTGATGAATTAATGACTTCTAGCATATGTGAAGGCTATTTTCTTATTAATTTCACACATATGTTTGTTGTTTTTGATGGAATTCACGTAAATGCTATGTTAAGGAATTGTTTCTTAAGTTTAATGAATATGAATTCAGTGTTTAGAGAACCTTCACATCATGGTTTATGGGGTCATAGACCAATGAAATTTATGTCTTATGCTTTGAATGATAGAACTCATTTTCCTTGTTGCCTTAATGATTTTGTATTCCTTGCCTATGTTGTTTCTTCTAATGAGCTTCTTGAAGGTGAGAAGGAATACATATATACCACCTTTAAAGAAGGGTATGGTAAGGCATTTTCAACTTCTAACTTCCACGAAGGATGACTTGAAGTTACTTGGTAAGTATTCTTTTGATTCTTCAAACCATGTTAATGATCATGCTCTTTTCTATGTAGGCCATAAAGATTCGAGGATGAATCCTCTTGAGGTGAGAGGGAATGATGGATATTAAGGAGCTAACAAAATATTGGAGAACTCATGGAAGCTACCAAATGAGGAGATGAGAAGATTCAAGTTCAATTCTAAAGAAGATGGAGCTTCAAGGGGAGATTCAATGAATGGATTGAAGAATTATAAAATGAAGAACTGCTTTCATGCATATAGGAACTTGTACTTCAAGTTTGAGAATGATGCCTTCAAGATAAAGTAGCAATGCTGGCATTGATGCAAATCAAGGAAGGTCAACTAGAAGATGATGCCATGTTCCATGAATTTAAGCTTGTAGATGAACACCAAATTGAAGAGACAATTGAGAAGATGGGGGGCTTAGAAATGTGCCTAAAGGCCCTAGTTCAAGTCCCAAAAGAGTACAAAATTGAAGCCAAGACAAAGCATGGAACAAAGGGTGAAAGAAGAAGAAGTAATGTTGGAAAACAGGGTATCCGACCCTCTACAGTAGTGCATCAGGTGCCGGATGGCAGCACCGGACCACTCTAGTAGCAATCTGGCCAAGTATCCAGCTCTCCAACAAATTCAAGCCTGCGTTGGACAGTGATGATTTCTGCACACCACTTCAGCCAAAACATAGCACATTTCCCCTTTTCTTTCTTGTATTTTTCATCTTGTTCCATCTAGCATAATTGGTTAAGTTAGTTTAAGGTTTTAGTAGTATAAATACCCTCTTTATTTCAGCCATGAAGCAATTCAACTTAGACAAGAAAAACAAATTTCCTTCTGGGAACTTTCCTAACACAAGATCAAACTTGATTTTTGTGCAGTGTTCTTAGAACTTCATCTTTAAGGTTCTTAGTCACTAAACCTTTGGGCATTGAATTACTTTGGGTGAAGGTATTGAATAGTCTATATAAATCAAGAGGTTGGTTGTTGTGGATTATTCTACAAAGGTCTTCCTATTTCTCCCAAAACAAAGCTTTGATGAGTCCTTTCTTTACAGTTTGATTTGGTTTTCTTGTTTGTGTGAAATCTAAGGTCAACCTTTAAGGAAATCACATCAGTTTAGAACGGCAGTTAAGTAATTTTCTTGTTAGTAACCCTAGGCATTTAAGTTTCGTTTTCTTGTGATGCATGCAGTAGAATTTTTTTTCTAGAACATAATTTTTTTCGATATTGTGTTTGGTTCTCTTCTCTTCTTCATTTAGCTACTTTGGATTGAAGTTTGTCTAAAGGAGAAGAAATTCGTTTCTTAATTTTGTTAAAACAAAAGAAGAATCAATATCCTTGAGTTTTGACTGGTTAACCAAAACTTGTGCTATCTAATTGATCCTCTCAAACAAGGCACAAAACTTGGCTCACCATTGCCATCTGGGTCAATTTTCAACTGGGGCTCTCCGGGAAGGATTAGACCGTGTTGGTCTTGGTGGCATTGTCAGATCAACAACGCTGATCATATTGATATTATTCTCTTCGTAAACTGGATCATCTCGAACAGTTTCTCTAGTACATAGTTGAGTTCTTCTCGGTGGTCAACCATGGCATGGTGGTTGTACTCGTCTTGGTTGTGATCTTGTCATCACCATTTCTATATATATTTTTTTGTGTGTGTGTTTGGAAGAAAAACTTTTAGTAGGGTATTTCATCCAATCGACGGCGCTAGAAGACTTCTAGAAGTGATGGAGCTTGAAAACGATCTCCGACTCACCTTGAACAGTAATGACGCTTGTAATCACAACTTGAAAGAAAAACGATATTACCGGAGTGAGCTGTCTCCCTAAAGATAACTCCGATTCCAAGTTGGTATCCGATGAGAGTAAATTGGGAAATTCAACTTGTGTCATTCATGTGTGATCCGATATTGTATATTGAATAATAAGTTACCATTTAGGTAAGGTTACCTTGTTGAAATGAATTTCAATTAAGTGAAAATAGGCATTTAGGATAATTGTGACATTATGTCCCGCCAATTGCTCCTTGAATTGTGGAGTTTTCATGATGGAAGACATCTTGCCATGTACGTCTCTGGTGTATGAGCTACGAGCTCGCAACTGACTCATAAACCATCTTTGTGACCTTCTAGTGAGCCTCGAAGTTCGAGATAAGCTTATTGGAGGTCATGCGGGGGGATTTCACTCTTATCATGTATATCAAGTGTTGTAGATATTTAATCGTGGCATGGAAGATTAACGAAAAAATTTCAAAGTTCACTGGTTCGTAGCTCACCGTCCAATGAGACCTTTCTTAGCTAGTGGAAGGTCAATGATCAAGAGGTCAATGGTTCAGGAGGTCGCTGACCACTTCTTCTTCAATGTTAATTCGGATCCTTTATATTCGTTCCGGTATTTGAGTTTTTTGGTTTCGAGTCGTTTAGGTCGTGCCCTGTTCTGACCATCACCTGTAATAAACTCATTCTGTTAATATAACAATGGAACATAAGAGCCCATGTAACATAATGATTATTCTATGATATTAACATTAAATTACATAGTTTTATAGCATTAGAAAAAGCTCTAAAATCATGAAGATAGATCGAAGTGTCAAATTGAGAAAAAAAAAAAGGAGAAAGTGAAATTCATAAAATGAAAGCCTCCCACATATATTCTTCTTGTTGAATTGATTGATTTCTTCGATTAACTCTTGTTGAAGCTTTCTTCAACGACACATATCTTGCTTCTGTCCTATCATCTTCCTTAATTAAATCAGACTAAAGATAGTTATTTTCATCCAGAAAAGTTCCAAATGAGATTTCCATTAAGTTATACCATTATTAAGGTCCGTGAATAGGAAAGTTAATTTGACTACACCTGTAGTGTAGGCCTAGTCTTATACTTGACCCTAGATTTCAGTTTCTTGTTTATCCTCATACGGTTGAAGATTCTATTGTAATTTACATTTTCATATTGAACAAAGTTATGTTATTAAGTAATAGGACCCAAAAGCTTAGATAGAATTTCAAGTCATCTTCTTGTCTTTACATTATCTTGCAACGAGTACATGCCAACCTCAAACAATCCACCAACCAAGAAAAAATTAATCCCAAAGGAGAGACAGAAAAAAAAAATCAAACATTCTAGAATGGATAAGTCCAACCTACAAGATCAAACATTCCTTCTTCTTCCAACTTAAATTAGCATTCCAAATATTGAAAGAATTGAAAGGATTAAGTTGAAATGCAACGATAAAATCAATCTAAATACAAACAGAGCAAGACTAAGATCAAATCAAGAAGAAAATTCATAAGAAAAAAATCTGTTGCGGAAATAACTTTTTCATCAAGTTGCAACATTTGTCATATTGATGTTGACTTCTGGTCAGAGGAATTCTCTGGTCAAAATTGGTCAAAGCAGATTTTCTAAAGTATTCAACTAGTGGTTATTTTCTAATTAACTCAAAGAACAAGATTGTCACGCACTTTCCATGAGAGTTATACAAGCTGTAACAGGAGCGTATGTCATGTTATTAACAAGCAACTCAATTCAAAATTTTAAAGGCTGCAATTCTAGAATACAGGAAGGATTCAAATGTATAAAAGGTGAAACACTCAGATATTGAAGTTCAACAGAGCAAAAAGACAAGAATTATGCGCTGAACATGGTGAGAGAAATTCTAAGTTTCAAATTGCTTGAGAATTACATTACTAAGTTTGGTTCAAGCAATTATCATTCTTGAGAGATTATTGAAGCTTTACACTTGGTGATCACATTGCTCTCAAGAAGATAAGAAAATCAATCATATTCTCTATTTGATCAAGATATTTGACAAGTTCTAGTTTATAGATTGTTGTAGAGGATATTGTGACTTTGGAGAAAGTTGCATATTTGAAAGAAGGAGGTTGAAACTGACTTTAGGGTTAAGACAATATTGATTTCTCTGAGGCAAATAAATCTGTGCAAGATTGAATAAATTCATCAATCTTATCAGGCTTGGGATTTTTGACAAACTCTATTGTAATTCTAGACAATATATTAATGTTGGGTGACTTTGTATATCCTGTTATAAACAAAACTATGAAAGAGAGGAATTTGGATGAGGATCTTGTAGAGCAGGCAAGGAGTTGGCTGAACCTTGTTAACAAACGTGTTTGTGTTCTCATTTTCATTTATGTCTCTTTACTTTGAGTTACATCTTTGGGCAAAGTTACAACACTGTTAAGACGAAAATTATTCCGCTCACGGATGCAGTTTTCACAATTGGTATTAGAGCTTTGGTCATAACTATAGCTATAAACACAACTACGAGATCATGGTAAGAAGGTTGTGTTCAAGATGCGTACACTGAAAGAAGGCCAATCATCCAATAGACCTCCACTTCTTGATGAAGGTAGCTATCTTTTTTGGAAATCTCGAATGAGAGTTTATATTAATGCTCAAGATGAGTATGCTTGGACTGCTATAACTTGAGTATGGACTAACCTGACTGTTACGAATGAATCTAGTAAGACTTTTCCTAAACCCATTGAGAAATGGCCAAATATTGAACAAAGAATGTCTATGGGAAATTCTAAAGCACTTAATATCATTTTTGGTGCTGTTGATGTTGACAATTTCGTCACATTTCTCAATGTGAAAATGCTTAATCAGTATGAGATATTCTTAAGACTGTTCATGAAGGAACTGATCTGGTTAAGACTTCAAAGCTGGAACAACTTGATACCAAGTTTGAATAATTGTGTATGTTGCAAGAATATATGGTTACTATCTTTGCTGATAAACTAAAAGATTTGGAAAATCAAACGTATGTTCTTGGTGATCTTTGGTTAGAAACTAAACAAGTAAAGAAGATCTTGAGATCTTTACCCATGAGATTTAGAGCCTAGGTAATAGCTAATGATGAGGAGAAAGACATCTCCAAGATGCACTTACATGAGTTGATCAATTCATTGCAAACCTTTAAGTTGAATCACTTTGACAACAAGAAAAGCAAAGGTGTTGCACTCAAAGCCGAAATTGCATCTTCAGACGATTCTGACATTGATGATGATTAGATGACTTTGATAACAAAAAATTTTCAAGAAGTTTCTTATGAAGAAGAATATCAATCTAAAGAAGTAGAAAAAAGATTCATTCAAGACAAATTCCAAGAAGAAGTTCAAGAATCCAGAAACCAAGCCTATTCAAAGAGATGAAGATAAGAAAGATCTAAGAGATTTGATTTAATGCCGTGAATGTAAATGCTATGGTCATTACAAAGCTAAATGTGTGAATAATCTCAGAAAGAATAGGAATGAGAAATCCTGCAATACAACTTGGAGTGATAGTGATAGAGAGGATGAAGAAAGCGACAAAGATGAAGACGCAAGTAATTCTCGTTTGAACCTCAGTATTATAGTACCATCTACCGTGATGTTGCCTTGATGGATGCCTCTCATTTGCTACTCGACAGGCCATGGCAATAGGACAATCATGTGACGTATGACGGATTCACACACTGTTATACTACCAACCGAGGGCCAAAGAAAGTGGTACTTTAGCCCATGCAAGAAAGAATGGTTGACAGTAAGAAGACAATTATCTACCTGCCACGGAAGGAATTCGAAGAAGAGGTAACTGAGTCCGAGTTTTGTTTTGCTTTAGTTGCGACTGACTTGTTGACATCAGAC
This sequence comes from Parsonsia alboflavescens, assembly GCA_028571225.1. Lineage (NCBI taxonomy): Eukaryota > Viridiplantae > Streptophyta > Magnoliopsida > Gentianales > Apocynaceae > Parsonsia > Parsonsia alboflavescens. Next base: position 1,895 of record JAOXNR010023422.1, on the reverse strand, counting down.
AGCAACGAGGCCGAGTTGGAGATTCCAGAACAGGTTCAAGAGTTGTTGACTAAATTTGCAGACTTGTTGCCAGAAGAGTTACCCGCTGCTTTACCTCCGTTGAGAGATATCCAGCATCAGATAGATCTAATGCCGGGTTTTATCCTTCCGAACAAAGTGCATTACCAAATGTCCCCATAGCAACATGAGGAACTGAAGCAACAGGTTATGGAGTTACTTGATAGAGGATTTATTCTGGAGAGCATCAGTCCTTGTGCGGTGCCTGCTTTGTCGGTACCGAAGAAGGATGGCACATTGAGGATGTGCGTGGACAGCCGTGCCATCAATCGTATTACGATCAAGTATCGGTTTCCGATTCCACGATTTGATGAGATGTTGGACTTGCTCAGTGGAGCGACTATCTTTTCAAAGATAGACTTGAAAAGTGGCTACCATCAACTCCAAATCAAACCTGGAGACGAGTGAAAGACGACTTTCAAGACGAAGGATGGGCTCTTCGAGTGGCTGGTCATGCCTTTCGGTCTCTCGAATGCACCCAGCACATTCATGAGGGTCATGAATCAGGTACAACGTCCTCTCCTCAATGATTTTGTGGTAGTTTACTTTGACGATATACTTGTGTATGGTCGAGAGAGGGAAGAACATCTGTAGCACCTACGGTTAGTTTTGGCTGCATTGCGAGAGCACAATTTGTTTGCCAATCAGAAGAAATGTAGTTGGATGGTTGACAGGATTGTATTCTTGGGGTATGTGGTTTCGGCAAATGGAATTCAACCGGACGATGTTAAGATTCGGACGATCCGTGACTGGCTAATACCAAAGAATGCAACGAAGGTTCGGTCTTTTCTTCGATTAGAAAGTTTCTATCGACGGTTTATCAAAGATTTCAGTATGTTGATGGCACCCCCGATTGATCTTTACAATGCCAAGGTGTTTGAATGGATAAAGGCGGCTCAAGAGGCATTTGATGTGATAAAGGAAAAGATAACGAGTGCCCCAATACTTGGCCTGTCGAATTTTGATAAGGTATTCGAAGTGGATTGTGATGCTACGAAGGTCTGCATAGGAGTGGTTCTGAGCCAGGAGGGATGACCAGTTGCATATTTCGGAGAAAAACTAGGAGGGCCGAAGTTGAACTACTCAACTTATGATGTCGAGTTCTATGCCATAGTTCGAGAACTTCAACATTGGCAGCATTATTTGATACAGCTGGAGCTTGTGCTGTACTCTGATCACCAGGCTTTGAAGTTTCTTCTGGGACAGCATCGACTTAGTGATAGACATGCCAAGTGGATGTCAGCGTTTCAAGAGTTCACGTTCACCATGAAACATAGGTCAGGCGTTGCGAATAAGGTGGCTGACGCATTGAGTAGACGACGGTTGTTGCTTAACATGATGTGGGCTGTCACCTTGGGATTTGAGGGATTGAAAGAGCTGCTACGGGATGATGCAGATTTCGGTCCTATTGTGAAGGTCGTAGAGCAACAGGAACGGTTTGACTATCTGCTTCATGATGGCTATCTTTTCCTAGGTAACTTTTTATGTATTAATGATATATCGTTGAGATTATTGATTGTTTAGGAATTGCACTCACAAGGGCACTTCGGCAAAGACAAGACAGCAGGCTGGATCAAGGAGAAATTTTACTGGCCAGGAATTGACAAGAGCGCCCAGGATTACGTTAAGCGATGTCGAGTTTGTCAAGTGTAGAAAGGAGGGGGCACTAATCATGGTCTTTATACACCTTTACCTATTCCAGAAGAGCCATGGATGGATGTGAAAATGGATTTCGTATTGGGTTTGCCGCGAACGCATAAAGGGTTTGACAGCATCATGGTCGTGGTGGATAGGTTCAGCAAGATGGCTATCTTCATTGCTTGCAAGAATTCCATGGA
>JAOXNR010023421.1:0-59453 GCA_028571225.1 Parsonsia alboflavescens | reverse complement strand
TATATTAACTAGTTTTGGTACCCACATAATGCGCGAACGTATATATTGAAATATTTTGAAATTACAATAAACTAATAAAAAAATGGAATATAGATAGAATATCTTTCAAAATGAAAATTTCTTTTCTAAGAATATAAAGATAAGGAGAAAAAACGGTAGGAAATATTTCTTTCTGAATTTTTGTGACTGTGAGATAGTTATAATTTGTAAAACATGTCTACTCATATATTTTTCAGATAAAATATATGATGAAGATGAAGCACAACAAGCACCTTTAAAGCTTAGTGGACCAATTACAAGGATAAGAGTTTCAAATTTAAGGCCATGATATTTTACACCAAAGATAAAGATGAGTATTTGGATTTTGATGGTGCATTCAAGGCTTCAAGCATGAAGATGATGATCAATTGAAGACCTTATAGAATGTGTTTAAAGTTCAAGACATAGAGGATGTGAAAGAAGGCTTGAAAATTATCCAAAATCAAAATATATGAACTTAAAAGTTAAGCATTGAAGAAGGTCAAAGAAAGCAACTAAAATAACACAATGCAAATTACAGCCTTTAACCGGTTCTATAACTGCCTGTCGCACAGGCCCCAGTTAAACTTCCAAACTTGGCCAAAATTTGCTATTTTTCCGCAGATTTATTGGTCCTCTCACCGGTGTGCACAGTGTGATGATTAAGCCCCTGTTTGAGTGCATTTTGACCAATTCAAAGATCAAAAGCCCTTCACACCTATTGAATTCAGAAAAAAAAAGAAAAAAAAGGACTTTTGATCTTTGATAATTATGCACGAATTATTTAGTTCTTTTTTAAGTCTTGACCTATATAAATTTTCGCATGATTTGAATTCAAATAACAATAGATATTTCTACTTGAATCAAATTATATCAAAGTGATCTTTTCAAGAGAAAGTGACTTCTTCTCTTGTGGGGTTCTTAGTTGAATATAAAAAGGGCTTTCAACAAGAATGGTTAGTGTGTTGTACAATCTACCAAATCAAGATGGTGGTTCTTATTTGAAAGATATCAAAGAGTCAATATAACTAACAGGAACCTATTTGATGAGTTTTCCATGTTGCATATGATCGTTAATAGGGGCCACATTTATTGCAAGCAGTTTTCTAATTCAATTAAGAACCCTAAAAGAGAAGAAGTCACTCTCTCTATAACAAGTCACTTTGATCCAAATTCATTGAAGTAGAAATATCACGTGATGTTTGAATTCAAATCTTACAAGTCTTTATATAGGCATAAAACCTTTAAAAATCCTAAGAAATTTGTGCTAGGTATGTAAAGATGTTGAGACCCTTAATCCATACTGAGTTCTTAAGTAAAAGTCAAGATAAAGTGAAAGGGATCAAGGACAAACTTTAGCATTGAAGGACTCGTGGAAGCCAACATCTCACTTGGCTGAAAGTATATAGTTTTACTCTTTAAGTTTAACCTCAAAGACAGAGATTCAAGAGGGAATTCAATGAGTGGATTGAAAAGATGCAAGACAAAGAGATTGAAGTGCAATTACAAGAACTTACACAATAAATATAAGGTTGGTGCTTCAAGGAAGAGGAAGTTCTTGTTAGCTTTGAAACTGGCCTTGGAAGGTCATGAGAATATCATTGAAGATTACAAGCTTGAATTGAGGTTCTTATACAAAGACTTATATTTCAAGTTCAAGAATGAGGACTCAAGGATTAAGAAGGCAAAGATAGCATTCATGCAAATCAAAGATGAACGACTTGAAGATGAAGCAATATTTCATAAAGTTAAGCTTGCAAACGAAGTCCAAGTTTAAGAGCTTTGTATGGTATTCAAGATTAAATACTTTCATGACATTTTAGAGGACTTGATTACATGTATAAAGTTGCCAAAACATGTCCAAAAGGTGCACAACTTGAGGCGAAATCAAAGCATGCAACAAAGGGTGAAAGAAGACGTCCGGATTGATAGAAAATGTTGCAACCAAAGTTAGAAGGGGCTGCAATCGAAGCCCGCCACAGAAGAGTGAAGATATGGAAGAACAACTGGGAGAATCAGGTCCTTTGTTTGGTGCTCCAACCGGCATAGGACAGAGGCCGACCAGCTCAACTTATGTTGACTTTATATTTTTTTAATGTTTTAATGCTTTCTTCTTGTCATTTGGGCCTTGTATTGAGGCTATAAGTGTCTAACTACCTTATGCAAGAATTGTTAGGTCATTTTATGGTTTTGGGACTATATATATTTTTTCTTATCTTTGTAATAGAATCAACCAATCTACAAGCATGTAAACACTTTGAGTGATGAATTTTAAAAGATCAAACATGATCTTTCATGAGTGTTCTTGAGAGTCCCTATTAGGGTTCTTAGACCACTTTATTTAGGACATTCAATCACTTCAGGGTGAGGTATTGAATTATCTACCAAATCAGGAGATGTTGTTGTTCAATTACTCACAAAGGTCAATCTATTTAACCTTAAACCTTTTATGAGTCCTTCTTCATTGATGGATTTTTGAAGAACATGAACCCTAAAAACCTTATGATTTGTGTTTTGTTCATTTACATTTGTCTAAGTTCTTTTCTCGTGATCTCTTCGTGATTGTGTGGATTATGAATAAGGCCTAAAACAATTGCCAATTCAATTTGTTTGATGATTCTACTTCTTCTACTTTCTCTACAAAAGAAAAGCTCAAAAAAAATTCTACACAAAAGTGCCAAAAAAAAGAGTGAATAATCATTAGAATGGTTGAAATCAAGTTCATATCTCTTGTGCTATTGAACTACATTTGAGTACAGATTGAATTGTTGATAAAATGGCATTGAATTGCCTATTGTTTGTGCTTATTTGAGATCAAAGGCTTTGACATATTGAAATACATATCAAAATTTGAGATCACAATCTTTGTACTCAAGGTGTTTGATGAAATGTCTATCTTCTATTTTCTTGGATTCTAAATGCTTGATCATTTGTCTTCAGTTGATTGACCTTATTTCTTTGAAACTCTATTCTCCTGGTTCTTGTTTGGTGATCATCAATTGATCAATAGATTTAATTGTGTGGATCATTTGGTATTCTTGCCTAAGTGATTTGCATTGTTCTTGTGAGTTGTTTAACAACTTGAAAGAGGAGCTAGAGTGGAAAAAAGAAATAGGGCTGAGATCATTTGAGCTTGTACAACCATTAAATGAGTGATATACACGAGTGGAAGCGATGAATACATATATCCCCTGTTTTCCTAGTTTTTTTTTGTAGGTACATCATGGCTAAATCAACATCTGAAGCATCTTATTATGGAGAAAGATGAGAGACATCAAAACCTTATTCTTCTAAGGAGTATATGCCATATGGAAGAGATGGAAGGAGTCAACAAATGAATTATACTAGAAGGAGACATGAGCAGATGGAATATGATGATGACTATTATGACTTTGAAGTTGAGGTGAGGCCAAGAAGAAATAGAACCATATCCACTACTCAAAGTTTTAAGAGTGTTGGGGACTATTTGAAACTAATAGAGTTAACCAAGAAGGGAACTAACCTTTAAAAGGATAGAGTAGCTTCAATGGCTATATTTCTCAAAAGGCTGAGAAAGGAGATTAAAGAAAGAGTTGAACCACACCTTTTTGTTGATCTTGAGGAGATGGCACAAATGGCCGCCGAAGTTGAAAGAAACTTGGAGACAAGGAAGTCATCATATGGGAGATCTTATGAAAGCTCAAGTTTAGTTACTTTTTCATCAACTAGAGTGCAAGGTGTATGGCCTAAAGAAGAGGTGCAAGGGGTGAAGGTGAATCTTGGAGTCAAGAGCGAGGCACTCGCATAATCCTCTAAAGATGAGTACCTCTAATGTTTCAAGTGCAATGAATGAGGCCATAACACTTCTTATTGCCTAACATGGGAGACAATGGTGCCAAAAAGGGAAGATACCTCTACCACAAATGAAGAGAAAGTTGAAGTGAGACCCCAAGAAGTAATTGAAAAGGTACAAATCCAAGAGCCTCCTAGTGAAGTGAAGAAAATTGTTAATCATATGACACTTCATGAAGGGGATGATCAAAGAAAGAAATTATTTCTCGCAATATGCCTCATTTTTGAGAAGACAAGTAGTTTGATGATTGATCATGAGAGTGATGTGAACTACTTAAGTCAATATGAGGTGGCTAAATTCGAGCTTAAATGTGAGGACCATCCTAAACCTTATCTGCTACAAAGGATGAATGAGAGTGAAGAGGTTATGGTGGAAAAGCAAGTTCGGATACCTTTTTCTATATTGAAATATTGAATTGTCTACCAAATCAAGGGGTTGGTTGTTGTTGAATTACCAACGAAGGTCAATCTAATTACCCTTGAACCTTTGATGAGTTCTTCTTTATCATAAACCCTAAAAACCTTCATCTATTCAAGAATCACATAAAAAAGGCAACAAAACTTGAAGATCTCAGAAGCTGACCGACTTCCATGCCGTGTGCCTCAATAGATCGCAACAACATCGATTTGTCACCATTGATGGTTTTTTAGCCATTATTGAAGATTTTCAAATTTTTTTCAATAGTTTTCTTCCTTTTGAGTGTTCAACTTGAAATGAAATTCCTCGTAATTAGAATTCATGCCAAGATACTTGGCCCCTCAATTCTTCTTTAGATGACACCATGGCCTCACCTCTTGAATCTCTATATTTTTCCAGAATAAACTTTAAATACAAATCTTTGTACTTGAATTAGATGTCATGTAGCCTCTTGCTTGAAGTCTTTCCTTAATTGCATCCATAATTCATCCTTTCTTAAGTCACTCATTGGATCTCCATCACCATTGGTCCATTTCACCAGAAAACATAATTTTGTGTTTTGTTGACTAGCCGAAGAGGGGCATTTTTTGTAATTTCAAGGAACATAGTTATTTTTGGTCCCCCACCCATTTTCTTCTCTCTTTTTTGGTGTTTTTTTTTTTTTTTGTTTAGTCCCGAATGATGTTTTTTAATCTTTTTTTATCCTCTGCCCTTTGTTCTTTTTACACCGTTAGTCCTTTAAGAATGAAAACATGTTTTTTTGGCTTGTCAAAGAGGAGTATTTATTAAAGTTCATAATCTTCCAATTATCCCCCTTTGTTCATTGCTCATACCCACAAAAAGAAAAACGAAAAAAAAAGACAATGATCCCCAGGAAGTTGTTTTCTCCTATGATGTGTACAAGTAAATGTACTATTAGCTTTTTTGAGGGCCTAGGAGATTCTAATGTTAAATCCTTTCTTTAAAATTGCATTGTCCATGGTCACAAAACTCGATGGACAGCTCCAATAAAAAGGCACTACCTATTGGCACTGGTCTAATGATTGGAGAAAACTTTTTGGGTCAGTAGATAACCTAAAGTCTTTGCAGAGTCAAAAAAATGCTTTGATTAGACAGGAAGGTGATTAGTCCTTATAGTCCACAAATGGTAACTTGTTTAATCAAGGAAACCAGATCCCTCCATCTAAGGAAGTGCAGGGGAATTCTAAGGGACTGCTAGGGATCAGGGATCTTTTACAAACATTGATCGGCTCATGGCAACTTGTCTTTGGAAACCCTCAATCACGACCTATTCGGGCTTATCACTTTGAGATAATACAAGTAATTAATGAGGCTGAACTTGAGGAAGAAGTCTGATGTCATCTTAAGTTGAAGTTTCTCATGATCTTGGCCCAACTCTTGATCCATCAAAAATTGACTCACATTCCCAAGACTCATCAAGTTGTTCACGATTGGAAATTAGATTGACCTCTTGTTAATGGTAATAATCAACCAACCAAATTGATTTGGTAGACAATTTCAATCCCTAAGCCAAGTAATTGAAAAACCTTTTTGAAGTATCTCAAGAACCCTAGAAAAGTTCTGGAAGAAACCCAATCAAAGATCAAGTTTGATCTAAGAAAGAAAAGTCACTCATTGTAATTGTGTTTGTAGAATAAGTTATGTGTCTTACAAAGATAAGGAATAAAATATAGTCCTAAAGCCTTAAATTAATCTAATAATTCTTGGATAGGGTAATTAGACATGATTACCCTTAAAAAAGCATCAAAAACCAAAAGAAAGCAAAACAGTGTTGGCTAACCTGGTGTTGGATGGTGCACTAGATAGTGCATCAGAGGGCCATTAGAATGCCAACCAAAATGTTTTGCTGCTGAGCCGTTGGTTGCTTCCTGGTCCAGCACCAGATTCCCTGTTCTCCATCTTCCTTACTTCTTCTTTCACCCTTTGTTCCATGTTTTGTCTTACTTTCAATCTGCACTCTTTGAGACTTGAACTAAGGTCTTTTAGACACATTTCCAAGCCTTCAAACTCCTCAAATGACCCTTCAATATTGCAAACATGGAACAACTTCTTTGTTAGTTCAACATGATCAAGTGTAGATCTCTTCATCATTGCTTGAAGATCAAGTAGATCTTCTATTCCAAATTGGTATTTGTAATCCAAGTCTTTATAATCAATCTTCAAGCCACCATTTGGATCATTCTTAGCAATGTCTTGACTTGAAGGCTTCTATAGGCTCCCAAACTTCAAATGAATTTCGTTATAAGCAAATCCTTTCCTATGAATCTTTCCTTCATTTAACTCCCGAATGAATGTCTTCCTTGATGATATGATTGATCCTTAATCTCCATCATTCTCCCTCACCTCAATAGGATTCATCCTCGAATCTTCAATTCCTACATTGAGAAGAGAATTGTCACTAACTTTTATTGAATCACCAAAACAATACTTACCAAATAACTCCAAGTTATCCTTCATGGAAGTTATAATTTGACAATGCCTTACCAAACCCTTCTTTAAAGGTGGTAGTCTCTCTTTGATAGATATGTATTCCTTCTCACATCCAATAAACGCATTAGAAGAAACCATCATAGACAAATAATACAAACTAATTAAAGCAAAAAAGAAACCAAAGTCCATCATTCAAAGCATATGACAATAAAGCATTAAATCCCATTGGTCTATGACCCCATAAAGCATGATATATAGGTTCTCTAAACATAGGATTCAAAAACATTAAGCTCAAGAAACAATCCCTTAACATAGCATATTCATGCACTCCATCACCAACATCAAACAAATGTATAAAATGAAGAAGAAAATCACATCTATATATGCTAGAATTCATTGAATCAACAAGATGGCATCACTATGCACTCCTAAAAATAGGGGATATGTCAAAGATTTCCAAAATCTCATCATATCTCTATTCATGGCACAAAACATAAACCATATCATCAAGTAGTTCCACCAAACATGCGGAATAGAGACTAAGCACATGAAAAGCACATGGATTTCATCAGTATAAAGTCTGTCATCTTCACTAAAGATCAACTTCTCTTCATGACATTGATATGCCCCATCACAAGAATTCAACAAGTATGCTCCCACAATCATAGATTTCTTTTTCATGTGTAGTCCTACAACATACTTTTTGAAATAGATATCCAAGGACTTAGTACTACCATAGGTACTTTCAAAGGCAACTCCATGACTCTTAAGATTCAACAAATCAATGAATTTATCATGCTTAGAATACTCAAGAACATGTAAAGTAAATTTTCGAGGCATATTATCATGAAAGTCACAAGCACCTTCACAAATGTTCAACAAGCAATGCTTCTCAATAAGCTTGGACCTTCTTCTCACATTCACAATAAAACAAATTGCAAACAAGATAATCAAGCAATTGGGATCTACAAGGAACATACACATGATGCGACAAAGATAGAAGTTTGAATCGCGGATGGTAATATCAAATATAAACAATAACCGATCATCCAAGACAAGCTTTAAAATTTTATTCATGTATCCCCCATAGCCATGCTTGAACAAGACATTCAAGTATCCGGATTCCGAAGAATGTGACTCCAAGTAAGTCTCATGAATATCAAGTATCAACAATTCACACATAGAATCCATAGGCATGAACATAGCATTTTGACCAAGCAAGGAATAAACATGCTTATAAATTCCACCATGTATGACCGTTCTTGATACATCAAATACATAGACACAAACATATTCTTTCAGAAGTGATTCCTTCACAAACTCAAAATCCATAAAAACTATCACTAAACTCAAAGAAGTATAAGACATGCTTTCTCTAGATAAGAAATCATCATGTTCAAGAAATTTCAAAATAGCACCTTGCTTATGAACATCATAAGCATCTCTAAACTCAAACTTAGCCATAGAAAGCAATCTTGCATGTTAAAATTTTAACAATCTATCTCCAAGTGTAGAGATAAGAGTGTACCACTTTAACATAGCATTCATCTCCCTTTTGTCATTGTTTTCCTTCTCCTCATTTACTCCTTTGGAAACCTAAAAATTAGGAACAAAAAAAATAGATAATGAATGGTCAATGTTAGAAATGGGGATAAAATCTTCTTTGCTCTTTTTGAGAACCAAGCCACTCTCATTCCCTCTTTCTTTCCATGAAAGCTTTCCTTTTGTTCACTCAAATCTTGTCTCTAAAGGACACTCATCTCTTTTCTTTCTGTGACACTCCCATTTTTCAACTCCTTCTCTTCTTCTTTTCTCTCATGCCCTTTTTCTCTCTCAAGCTCTTCTTTTTCTTTTCCCCCATTTTCTCTCTTTTCATAGTATTCTCTCATCTTCTCAAGAATTTTCTTTTGATCCAAAGAAGCTTCATGTGGTTTCAAAGGAAATAAATTGATCCTTTTTCCATCCCACTTGATAGTAAACTTGTCTATGTTACCATTATATGTAACTCCTCTATCAACTTTATGAGACTTCCCTAGCAACAAATAAGTTGTTTGTATAGATACCACATCACAAAACACTTTATCCTTGTAACTCCAAATGGAAAATGGAATGTTAACCTGCTTATCCACCAAAACATCTTCACCCTCATTTCACCTTTGTAGCTTATAGGGATTTGGATGGCTTTCACATTTAAGCCCTATTTTGTCCACCACATATTGATTCAAGATGTTCACATGACTTTCTAGATCAATCATCAAACTACACGTGTTCCCAAAGATATGGCATCATGAAAGAAATAAGGACTTTACTTGATCATCACATTCTTGATATTTCTTTTTCTTCAAAATTTTTTCAAAGCAATTGGCCTTGTATGGCATCTCCTCAAGACAATAATATTGGTATTTTCCAATTCTTTCACCAACCTCCCTATTCAAGCCATTGAAGAATCTAATCATTTTGGCCCCTTCACTTTATTCTATATTGACTCTTCTCATTGCTCTTTCCCACTCCTCGTGATACTCCTTTACACTCTTGGAGCCTTGAGTAAGAGTTGTTAGTTCTTCATCTTCATAGAAGTGGCTTGTAACAAATCTCTCCCTCATTCTAATTCTCAAGTATTTCCATGTAGAAATGTTTGGCTCCCATTTTTCGATGGCTATCCTCTTTGTTCTCAATTGCAATTGATTCCGATAGGTTAATGCAAATTCCTCAAGACTCACAACAATTAATTCCATCTTTTTTTCTTCCAAGTCATCATCATTTTCAAACATCAGTTCTACATCTCTTTCCCAAACAAGGTAAACTTCCGGATCAAATGTACCATAGAAATATGGTATGGTCATGTGATGGCTCCCAAAATGTCTATGATGGCCTTCTTTTCTCCCACATCTTCTTGGACTCGCTTCATTGTTATAGTAGGAACCATCATCATACTCCATTTGTTCATATCTCTTTCCAAATGGATGCATTGGTTGGCACTTTCCTCCAACCCCTTCATATGACACTTACTTCTTAGATGAAATAGGATGAAATGTCTCCTTTCTTTCTCCATAATAAGATGATTGAGATGAGAATTTATCCATAATGTGCCTACAAAATGAACACAAAAAAATAGGGGAATATATAGATCCTCACATTCTCTCGTGTATCTCACTTAGAATAGGCTTTTACTCTCTCTAATGACCTAACCCTCTTTCGCCTTTTACCTCTCCAATTCTTCTTGAGGTTCTTAATCAACTCAAATTGAGCAATGTAACTACACAAGGAAAAAAATGTCAAGTTTCCCCACAACTCAATCAAGTAGTCAATTATGATCAATAAATAAGAACCAAAGAGTTAAGAATTTCAAATAGTGAGGTCAATCAACACAAGACAAATGATCAAACGCTTAGAATTAAAAGAGAATAGAGAAGTGGAATTTTATCAACCACCTTGAATTCAAAGAGTAGTGATCCAACTTTCAATAAATTTTCAATGCCATCAAGTGCCCAATAACAAGGATTATTCATATCATCAATGGAATCATCAAGGAAGACCTTCATTGGGGAGTTAAAAGAAGGGAAGATTCATAGGAAAAGATTTGCTTATAAAGACCTTCGTTAGAAGTTTGGGAGCCTGTGGAAGCCTTCAAGTCAAGACTTCCCTAATAATGATCCAAATGGTGGCTTGGAGATTGATTATAAAGACTTGTATTATAAATACAAAGATGGAAGAGAAGAACTACTTGATCTTGAATCTATGATGAAGAGATCTACACTTCATCAAGTTGAACTAACAACGAAGTTGTTCTATGTTTGCAACATTGAATGGTCATTTGAGGAGTTTAAAGGCTTGGAAATGTGTCTAAAAGACCCTAGTTCAAGTCTACAAAGAGTGCAAATTGAAGGTAAGACAAGGCATGGAGCAAAGGGTGAAAGAAGATGCAAGGAAGCTAGAAAATAGGGCATCCGGCTCTGGACCGGTGACGCAGAGCTAGTTGCTGATCAAGGCGATTCAGATGCGAGGCAATTTTCGGTTCTACAATCAGCTCCACGGCATTCAAAACGTTTGAAGAAGAGGATGGGAGCTGTTTGAAACACCGAATTGATGCCGGGCACGATTCCCAAGGCGACTGAAATGAACTCGAATTGGGCTGAAATCTGACTAGGTGACCCAAAACTGCCCAACGAACCAAAGTCATTTCGATGGTGTTTTGGGCAATTTTCTATTTTCAGTGGCATTGTCATAATTTTATAGTTTTTAATGATAGTTTCGTAATTTACTGTTTTTCCAGGGGTTTTTTTGCAATTTCTTTACTTTTCCTTTCCGATTAGCTTTAGATTTTGTTTTGCCTTTAAATTTCGTTTTCGGCTGATTGTTTTTCAGACAGTTTTGATAAATTAAAGTTGCCTCTTTTCGGCTTTGCGATTTTCGACTACTTCGAAAAATCATTTTCGCTTGATTTTAATTTTCGTCATCTAACTACTTGCGTTGAAGTTTGATTAGAAGGAAAATTTAATCAGGTTTTATTTTCGTTTCTTGTTTTGCAAGTTTCTGAACAAGAACGAATCTTCAGATTCTGTTTCCGACTGCGTCAGTTGGTATCAGAGCACAGATCAGTCCAGAATCAGTCTGTCTAGATCCGTCCGTCCAGATCAGTCATTTCGTGCGCCATGGCAGGAGGTAATCTCGAACAGAACATTACTGCGTTAATCGAAGCAATGCAACAGGATCGGTAAGAGTCTAGGCTCGACAGGGAAGAGTTGCTAAGGGAGATGTGGTTAGAGAGAGAGAGCCGTGAACGCCAGATACAGGTTTTGACACAAATGGTGCAGCGGCTGGCGCCAGGCCAACAACCAGAACAGGCCAAAGTTGACGGTTTGGGTCAAGGGGTGAACGAAGATGTTGAAGACGAACTCAAGCGGTCGCTGGATGAAAAACCTAGGGTTCGGCCCAGGGGAATGAGGGGCGGCTACCAGCCGCCAAGAGACAACGAACGAGAACCATTCCTCGTTGGGATCTAGGGTTTAAGATAGAGGTTCCGGAATTTTCAGGAGGGTTGTCGCCTGAAGAATTCATAGATTGGATGAGCTCCGTGGATGAACTTTTTTCGTTGGAGGAAGTTCCAGCGGAAAGGAAAGTATCTTTAGTGGTGATGAGGTTCAAGGACAAGGCTGTCGCGTGGTGGCAATCTTTCCGATATTAGAGATACCTAGATGGTCTTCCAGTTTTGGATGATTGGGGGGAATTCAAGAGAAAGATGCGCAAGGAGTTTCTGCCCTTCAATTACCGGCAGACTATGTTCCAGAATCTTCAGAGCTTGACATAGGATTCTCGGAGCATCGAAGAATACACTCTTGAGTTTTACCGGATGGTGGCGAGGAATCATTTGCGCGAAACTCAGGAACAGCTCGTGGCTCGATATCTCCATGGGTTACGACCTGCTATTCAGGACACTTTACAGGTCCATACCTTTAACACTATCACGGATGTGCAGACAAAGGCACAAGTTGTGGAGAAGAGTCTAGCGAGGGGCAGCGGCAGAAGTGTTGGATTTGGGAGAGGATTTCCTCCTCCCCGTGTTTCTCCTGTAGGTAGCTCTTCGACAACACGAGCGGGTAGCTCTTCAACCCAAAATCAGTTCGGAAGAGGTAGCGTACAAGGGTTAGGCAATGCTCTGAATAAGTCTTCCACCAGTAATAAAGCTAATGTGAAGTGCCACAGATGTCAGCAGCTAGGGCACTATGCGAATGAGTGTCCGAGGATAATGTCGCAGTTACTGATTCAGGAGAGCATTAAAGAAGAGTCTGAAGAGTATATTGGTGATGATGTGTTTGAAGAGGAGGAAACGTGCTATGTCGCACCTGAGGATATCAGGGGAGATAGTTTGGTTTTGAGGAGGATTTTTTTAGCGTCCAAAGCCGATGAAGATTGGAAACGGAGAAACATCTTCATAACCTGGTGCACAATTAAAGGGAAGGTATGCCATGTGATTATTGATACAGGAAGTTGTGAGAATGTAATCTTACAAACAGCAATGGAGAAGCTTCAGTTGAAGACAGAACCTCATCTAGTGCCATACCTGTTGGGGTGGTTAAATAATGACACCGAGGTCAGGGTTTCAGAGCGTTGCCCGGTGGAATTCTCGTTTCGACCTCAGTATTCTAGCACTATCTACTGTGATGTCGTCCAGATGGATGCCTCACATTTGCTACTCTGCAGGCCATGGCAATACGACAAACATGTGATGTATGATGGATTCTTGCATTGTTATACTACCAACCAAGGGTCAAAGAAAGTGGTACTTCAGCCCATGCGAGAAGGAATGGTTGATAGTAAGAAGACAATTATCTGTCTGCCACGGAAGGAATTCAAAGAAGAGGTAACTGAGTCCGAATTTTGTTTTGCTTTAGTTGTGACTGACTTTTTGACATCAAACAGCAGTGGGGCCAAGTTGGAGATTCCAGAACAAGTTCAAGAGTTGTTGACTAAATTTGCAAACTTGTTGCCGGAAGAGTTACCAGCTGGGTTGCCTCCGTTGAGAGATATTCAGCATCACATAGATCTAATTCCGGGATCTATCCTCCCGAACAAAACGCATTACCGAATGTCCCCATAGCAACATGAGGAGCTGAAGTGAAAAGTTACGAAGTTACTTGATAGAGGATTTATCTGGGAGAGCATCAGTCCTTGTGCAGTGCCTGCTCTGTTGGAACCAATGGAGGATGTGCGTGGACAGCCATGCCATCAATCGTATTACGATCAAGTATCGATTTCCAATTCCACGATTAGATGACATGTTGCACCGGCTCAGTGGAGCAACTATCTTTACAAAGATAGACTTGAAAAGTGGTTACCATCAACTCCGAATCAAACCTGGAGATGAATGGAAGACGCTTTCAAGACGAAGGATGGGCTCTTCGAGTGGCTGGTCATGCCTTTCGGTCTCTCGAATGCGCCCACCACATTCATGAGGGTCATGAATCAGGTACTACATCCTTTCCTCAATGATTTTGTGGTAGTTTACTTTGATGATATACTTGTGTATAGTCGGGAGCGGGAAGAACATCTGCAGCACCTACGGCTAGTTTTAGCTACCTTGCGAGATCATAGTTTGTTTGCCAATAGGAAGAAATGCAATTGGATGGTCGACAAGATTGTATTTTTGCGATATGTGGTTTCAGCAAGTGGAATTTAGCAGGATGATGCTAAGATTCAGACGATCCGTGACTGGCCAGTACCAAAGAGTGCAATAGAGGTTTGGTCTTTTCATGGATTAGCAAGTTTCTATCGGAGGTTTATTAGGGATTTTAGTGTGTTGATGGCACCCCTGACTGATCTTTACAATGCCAAGGTGTTTGAATGGACAGAGGCGGCTTAAGAGGCATTTGATGTGATAAAGGAAAAGACAACGAGTGCCCCAGTACTTGCAATACCGAATTTTGATAAAGTATTCAAAGTAGATTGTGATGCTTCAAAGGTGGGCATAGGAGCGGTTCTAAGCCAGGAGGGACGGCCAGCAGCCTATTTCAGAGAGAAACTTGGAGTTCCGAAGTTGAACTATTCAACTTATGATGTCGAGTTTTATGCCATAGTCCGAGCTCTTCAACATTGGCGGCATTATTTGATACAGCGGGAGTTTGTGTTATATTCTAACCACCAGGCTTTGAAGTTTCTTCAGGGACAACATCGACTTAGTGATAGATATGCCAAGTGGGTGTCAGCACTTCAGGAGTTCACATTCACCTTGAAACACAAGTCAGGCGTCGCAAATAAGGTGGCTAATGCATTGAATAGACGAAGGTCATTGCTTAACATGATGAGAGTTGTCACCTTGGGTTTTGAGGGATTGAAAAAGCTGCTACGGGATGATGCAGATTTCAGTCCTATTGTGAAGGCCGTAGAGCAGTAGGAACGATTTGACTATGTGTTTGATGATGGCTATCTTTTCCGAGGTAACTATTTATGTATTCCTGATACATCGTTGAGATTATTGATTGTTCAAGAATTGCACTTGCAAGGGCCCTTCGGCAAAGATAAGACAGCCAGTTTGATCAAGGAGAAGTTTTACTGGCCAGGAATTGACAAGAGTGCCCAGGATTACGTTAAGCGATGTCGAGTTTGTCAAGTGTCGAAAGGAGGGGCCACTAATCAGGGTCTCTATACACCTTTACCTATTCCAGAAGAGCCATGGATGAATGTGTCAATGGATTTCGTATTGGGTTTGCCGCGAACGTGGATGGGGTTTGATAGCATCATGGTCATGGTGGATAGGTTCAGCAAGATGGTTATCTTCACTGCTTGCAAGAATTCCATGGATAAAAGCAAGATTGCCGACTTGTACTTTGGAGATGTGGTGCAGAGATTCAGACTGCCGCGGAGTATCCTGTCTAATCGAGATATGAAGTTCATGAGCCATTTCTGGCAAGAGCTTTGGAAGCTCATGGAGACTACTCTGAAGTTTAGCTGTCCATACCATCCACAGACAGATGGCTGGACGGAAGTGTAAATCGCACCTTGGGGAACATGTTGAGGGCACAGGTTAAATCTTTTGGGACTTGAGATTCTATACTTGTGAAGATTGAGTTTGAATTCAACTGCTATGTGAACAGGTCCACCAAGTTTTCCAATTTCCAAATTGTTTTGGGGCGAAATCCGAGGGGTCCTCTCGACCTAGCTATTCCTGATCATGGTTCGGCTCTAATGAAGGTGGAGGATCGTCTGGTTGATCTACAGTCCATTCATGCAACTGTCAAAGCAAACTTGGAGGAAGCTTATGCTCAATACAAGTTGCACGTAGATCAGACTAGACAAGATGTCCAATTTGAGGTAGGTGATCTAGTTCGGGTCTCTCTGTCCAGGGAACGATATCCTGCTGGTGAATACCACAAGCTTAAGGACCGGAAGGTTGGACTATGCCAAATCTTGGAGAAACTTGGCGTCAATGCTTACCGAGTCGAGTTACCGGACGAGTTCAGCATCTCCAATGTTTTTAATGTGTAGCATCTCATGGCTTTCCATGGAGATAATCCGAGCTTGAGAACAAGGCCTTCGAATCCCATTGTCTAATCCCCATAGAGAAAATGACAGTATATTTGCCAGAAAAACATTAGATCGAAAAAAAACTTCTTTGGGACAATTTTTATAATTTGTCTAGTTAGGAGTTACCTGGAAAAGGGATAATTGAAAAAATGCTCATCTTTGACCTTCCAAAATATACAAACATGTTTTTCGGCAGAAGTGACCTCGGTGTAAGAAAACAAAAGGTGAAAGACATCGAAAAAGAAAGTTTAAATATATATATATATAAATAAACAGTCAGGTTCAATGGTGTAAAAAATAAAAAGGTGGAAGACCAAAAAAGATAAAGAAAAATATTTTGGGCCAAACGTGAAAAAAGAAAAAGGTGGGGGACAAAAAATGACAAGTTACTTATGAAATTCCAAAAATACTTCTTTTACATCGATCAAAGAACAAAAAATATATATTTTCCCGGTGAAATGGACCAAAAGATATTAAAAAACACTATGGACCAATGTCAAAAATAAAATTATTGAAGGACAAAAAAGATTTAAAAAAATGTTTAGAACCAAACTTTTACAAAAGCAAAAAAGGTTAAGAACTAAAGATTATAATCTTCTAATGTGAAAGATAATGAGTCTATTTGGTTTTGCTTTTGTTTTACATTCTTAAAAACTATTCTGTAGAATTGTTTCACAAAACAAAAGAATAAAAAAAGTCGTTTGATAATACTATTTTAAAATGATGTTTTTGAAACAAAAGAATAGAAAAACTTGTTCGATAGATATGTTCCAAAAACAAGTTTTTAGAACAAAAAACAAGAAAATTCGTTTAATTAAAATCGAAACAATAGGTAGGTGCTTGAAATTATGTGATTTCAATTTTCTTGAGCTCTCATTAATTTTGACATCTTCGCTCTAAATATATACTAGATGAACACCCTCGCATTGCGTGGCGTTCATTTATTCCATGAGGCAAAATAGATAATTTCATCCATTACCATTACATTTTAAACCAATTAACTCCTTCTTTATTTATTTATTTTTTATGTTTTTAACTCCTCGAACTTTTTATATTTTTACCAATTAAATCTTTTTTATCTAAAAATGAATTATTCTGGCAATTCAACAAGGATAAAGTGTTTACAATACACAGAGTTTTAGTTATAATTATTAATTAGACTAAAAACACTAAATACTTACAATATCATAATGGGAATGATTAGATCCATTTCACCAAGTCATATTAATTGCCCAAATCTAAAACTCCTCTTGGAAATATAAGCGAAACCGTGTAACATTCATGCATGGACAAGCTTTGGTAACTGTTCTTACCATTTTCTTCGAATTCCCAGAAGTCTTCCACATGTTGCTGACGACTGATAGTATATTCCTCTTCAAGAAATCTCATCTTTTTCCCTTTTTTTTAAAGAAAGAAAAATAATAATAATAATGGATGCAAAGTGATCCAACAATACAATTAATTTATAACCTTCAAATCATCAGACAAAACTATTCTTTATTGGCCTAATAATCATACATATAGAGAAGCAACACATAGTCATAAGCTAGCTAGCGTTGTCGGCAATGCTGATCTTGGTATAGTTGGCATTTGTTTTCTTTGGGAAATCCATAGAATTTGAAATGATTAAACCAATAACAAATGTACTTCACGTATAATACTTTCTCCATCTGGAAATGAATGGTATATATTTCATTTTTTATTATTCGAAATTAAATATTTGATTTCTTGAACTAGTAAAAAATCTTATTAAGCAAATTGATAATACAATTTGTTAATGAATTAAGTCAATTTTTGTTATTAAAATATGTGTAAGTTAAAGTAGAATAATCAATTTCGGAGGGAAGGATTAATACTTAAAGGGTGAGCTGTTGCATTTGTCATCGAATGGAGTTGACTCGACCATTTATTTTATTGTCAATCTGATTCAAATGGAAATTTTAGGTCGTTTTCATAATTATTTGACATAGTTAAGTATTAACACATTTTATTAGGTCAAAGCCAACATGGATGGTTCAAATTCTAGATCTTTTGCCTCCTTCAACGATTACTTCATATCAAAATATGAATTATTGTGCAGCTATATATCTATAAAAAATTATTATAAATTATTTAGAATGTATTTAAGTCATTCATTATATAATGTTATTTTTGACATACTTAAACTTAAGATAAATTATAGGACTGGTAAGATGATTAATCATCACTCATTTATCTTAAGGATAAATAGTCATCTATTTATCTCTAAACTTATATATATATAAATATATATATATATATATATTTATATATTTATAAATTATTTAAATATAAATAAATTGTTAATATTCATTTAAGAATCATAATTGAAGTACCATGATATACTATTATATTCTTTTTTCTTCTTCCAAATTTTACTTTAATTTTTTTCTTTTCTTTAAACTTTCAAACCTTGTACTCTCAAAACTTCTCAGTTTTTTTCATTTTTATTTTTATTAATATTGCGCAAAATCTTAAAACATTTTATTCATGTTAGTTGTTAGTTTTACTAAGATTTATATAGGTTTACAAAGTTTAGATGCTTAAAAAATGTTTAGATCGTTTAGAATAATTGTCTTTTGAACAAAATAGAGCAGTTGCATAGTATTGATGTAAAGCAATTTGGAGGAGGAGGAAGAAGGGTGAACATGGCCTTGGTAAGGCTAATAGTCCTGACAATACGCCAATAGCCTTAGTAATACCAGGCGGAAATTTCATATGGCTAACTGAAACTTTCCCAGGCAAAACGAAACAAGATCGAAACTTTTTAGGAAAATGAAACAATTTAGGCTTGACCGAAACTTTCCTGGCATGAATGAGCAACTCTTTACTCCAGAGCGAAACTTTGTAGGCCAAACTAAAACTTGCCTGGGTCAGATTCTCCTTGCACTGTCCATGTCTAATATTAATTATGATTATTATTTTTTTAAAAAAATTAATGACTTACTATTTGTGTCTGAATATGTAAACAATATAATATTAAGTGAAATTACACACTAAAGAAAAATAAATAAGACTGATTGGGGAGGGGTGGTAGTAAAAAAGGCACTTGTAAGGGGAAAAAAAAAAGAGAGAAAAAGAAAAATTCTATGAATAGTGAAAAATAAAAAAAAATGTTCTAGAAAATAAACCCACATCCTCACAAAAGCCACCTCTTCATCTTCCAAAGACAATTTTCTAAAAAGAAAATTCAAATATTTTTTTTCATTGGTTTATAAATGTTAAACTTTCTAACACAAATTGAATCGATAAAAAATCAAATAAAATAAAAAATACAATATGACCTGTCAAATGCCTCAACAATTATTGCCATGCAAATTATCTTGATTCCAAAAAAAGAAAATCCATCTAGTTTTGCAGCTTTTAGACCAATTAGTTTATGTAATTTAACATCTAAACTAATGAGTAAAGTTATGCAAAGAAGGCTTTTGGATATTTTGCCTAAGATTATTCCGGATAATCAATGGGGTTTTGTTAGAAGAAGGAATATTGTTGACAATGTTGCTATTACTTTTGATTTAATATCTTTAATGAATCATGTTTGTCATGCTGGTAATTTAGGGATTAAAATGGATATGGTAAATTGGAGTTTTTTATTTGTTGTGCTATCAAAATTTGGATTTAATCTCCCGTTCATCAATTTGGTGAAAAATTATCTATGCTTTATCAAGTTTTCAGTTATGATAAATGGATGAATTTGTGGTTATTTCCCATCTTCAAGAGGAGTGAAACAAGGGGATCCTTCGTCTCCTATTCTATTTATCATTATGGCTGAAGCATTATTTAGGCAACTTAATCATCTTCTTTATGAAGGCAAAATTAGTGAATTTTTTCCCAAGAATAGGGGAATATCCAATCTCACATCTTTCATTTGCAGATAACATAATTCTTTTTACAAAAGGGCCGGAGAAGAGTTTGAAATAATCGATGAATTTTCTTGGCTTTATCAAGATATTTTTGGACAGAAAATAAATTTTTAAATAGTTCATTCCACTTGCCGAGGTGATCTTCTTTGAGAAAGGAGAATATGATACAAGAGATAACAGGTTATGTTAAAAAAGATTGGTAAATTATGTATCTTGGATGTCCACTTTTTTCAGGAAGAGCCAAGGTTGAATATTTCGATTCTTTTATTACAAAAATTAGATCAAGAATTGCCAGTTGGCCAAGACGATTTTTTGAGTTAGTGGCTGGTGGCTCTTGATTAAATCAGTGTTGTCCTCTTTGCTGGTTCATGTATTGGCAGTATCTTCACCTCCAATTCAAGTTCTTAAAAATATTGAGAGATTGTTTGCTCAATTCATCTGGGGAAATTTCGAAGGGACTAATAGAAGACTTTGGTGTCCTTGGGATAGAATTTGCCAATCGATTGAGGATGGAGGATTGGGTTTATACTTTCTGTTTTCTCATCTGAAAGCTTTTGGGATGAAATTATAGTGAAGGACTCCCTATGTGCTAGACATTTGAAGTTGAAGTATAACTTCCATGTAAGCAAAAATTTTCTTAGTGGTTCACCTATATGGAATAGGATGTGCTTGGCTGCAATCAATACTGAACCACTGATCAGCCTTCTGGTTGGCAAACTTGGATTCAAATTTTTGGTTTGAGAATTGGATAGGGAAAGGGAAACTAGCGGAGTCTTTAACGGTGATCAATTCATTCAAAACAACTGGGGAATTTCGCGAGGAGGACTGTTGGGGTTATACTCTTCTCAGTGACTTTCTTCCAGCATATTGGCTTCCTAAAATCAAATATTTGAATTTCAACTTTGATGATTCAGCTGACAAATTGATCTGGACTCTCACCTCGGATGGGAAATTTTCATCGAGCTCATACCTGGATTTTATACAAATAGGAGTGCATTTGATTCCGATTGACAGATTTTGGATCAAAGAAATTCTGCCCACTTGATCAATTTTTTTGTGGAGACATTTGAATTATTTCTTATCTTTGGATGATATAAGGCAAGGAATGGGTTTTCAATTGGCTTCCCGTTGTCAATGTTTGCAGGCGACGGAGACTTTAAATCATCTCTTTGTAACATGTTCAATTTCAAGGAGGGTATGGGAACATTATGCAAGGCTTCTGGATGTACAACTACCTAATATTTCTGACTTAAGAGAATTCTTGGGCTGGTGGAAGGAGCATAGTGCACAGCTTGGCATTTATGCTGCTATTATTGCTACCGTAATTTTGCAGAGAAATTTTAATAAAATAAATAATGAAAACGTATGTTCACTTGAATTCATTTGATGAGGATACAATGGATATATATACAAAGGGGCTGGTTAGAAAGATCCCTTCAGATTAGGAGAGTATGATATTGTAGGATATACAGTTTATCTGTTAGAATACACAATTCGTTTAGGAGATATAGTTGTATTCTGATATTCCCCGCAAGATGGTGGGACAAGGAATCACACCAATCTTAGATCGAAACTGTCGAAATAGTTGCATGGATATGGCTTTGGTAAGGACGTCTGCAAGCTGATTAGATGAGGGAACATGAGTAACACACAGCATGCCTTCTTGAACTTTGATCCGAACAAAGTGGTAATCGATTTCCACATGCTTCATGTGCGAATGAAAGACTGGGTTTGCACCGACATAAGTAGTTCCAGCATTGTCACAATAAATGACAGGTTGCTGCATCAATGGAATGTTGATTTCTTTGAAAAGTCCAATCAACCAACATAATTTGGCTGCTGTATTTGCAATAGCACGATATTCTACCTCAGTTGATGAACGAGAAAGAGCATGTTGTTTCTTCGAGCTCCAAGAAATAGAATGGCCTCCGAGGTAGACCAGATATTGCCCCATTGGCCGACGATCAATGGAATCACCAGCCTAGTCGGAGTCAGAAAAACAATGGAGACGCAAAGAGTTGTTGTGAGAGAAGTAAAGACCATGATCGGTAGTGCCAAGCAGGTAACGAAGTAGCACTTGAGAGCAGTCCAATGAATTTGTGTCCGACATGAAAAAAACTGAGAAAGTTTGCTAACTGTGTAAGTCACATTTGGACGAGTGAATAAGAGATGCTGCAATCCTCCCATAAGATTGCGACATCTCTGTGAATCATGAGAAATAGGACTACCCTGTTGAGTCAAAGTGGTTGAGGTAGCCATAGGTGTAGCAACAGCCTTGGCATTGAGCATGTCAGCTTTGTGCAAAAGATCAGCCAAATATTTCTGTTGAGAGAGAAATAAACATGAGGATGTCCTTGTGACCTCGACACCAAGTATATAGTCCAAATCTCACTAGTCCTTAATAGAATTGAGAGCTGCGGAAATTCTCTGTCACAACAAGATCATCTACATAGACAACAAGCATGAGAAGAACACCAGAATCTCTATACAAAAACAGGCAATTGTCAGATTGGGAGCACGTAAAATCAACAAACAGAAGATAGGACTTTAAAGAATTGTACCATGCCCATGGGGATTGTTTGAGACCATATATGGATTTATGCAATTTACAAACCCAAGTAGCTTTGTTTTTTAGCAATGAAGCCAGGAGGCTGTGGCATGTAGACATCCTCAACGAGCCGACCATGGAGGAAGGCATTATTCACATCAAGCTGTCTCAAAGGCCAATTGAATGAGACAGTTGGAGAGATTACTAATTTACTGGCCTCATTGTGACATCCTTCGCAACAGAAAAGAATGTGTTAGAGTAATCTAGGCCTAGCTGTTGTTTGAAGCCTTGGGCTACTAAACGAGCTTTGTGACATTGGACAGTGTTATCAGGATTGGGTTTAATTCTGAACACCCATTTACACCTGATAACATTCATGGAGGGGGCTGATAAGGAACAAGGGACCAACTTTGTTGTTTGTGAAACGCATGGAGTTCATCAAGCATTGCTGCTCACTAATCTATCAAAATGAACTGGGTCTATCCAAGATTTTTGAAGGATAAGGTTTGAAAAACCGATTCTAATTGCAACAAGGGTTTTTTTGACAATCCTTTAAGGGTCAAGAGCCAATGAGGATTTATGAAGTGTTAGGGTTGGGACAGCCCTTGGGGCCAAATATATTAAAAGAGTTATTTTATTTTATAATTTATTTATTTTAATTAAAAAAATACATACTTTTTATTACTATTAGTTAGGTTTTTTATGTTGTCTCAAGGATTTTTTCAGTTCTTCTCACCCACCTTCTCACTCTCAAAGCTATTCAAATATTCTTGATGTTGCAATCACTCCATTTGGGAGTGTAGAAGAATCAATTACTCCTCTTTTTATGAAATATGATTAACCAAGATGAAAACAATATTATTGTTTGTAGAAGTTTTGTTTTTCTTATTGAAATTTTTTGTTTAGCTTTTTTGTTTTTGGTTTCTTGGATGGTAAAGAGTATTAAATCCTCAAATTGAGTTTTTTATATTTATGTTTGGTTTGTATTTAATTTTTTGCATTTTTCTCTCGTTTTTGGTTCGCTTTATTTACTATTTTTTGCATTTTTTTAAAAAATAGTGTAAAAATAGAAATGTTTTATTTTAAATATTTTTAAAAATAAAAAAAGTTTATATATATATATATTTATGAGCTGGCCTAACCTGACACTTGACCCTTGTGGGATTGGGCTAAGTTAAAATTTTGATGGTCCTTCAAAAAATGGGACTGACCCGTTCCGACTCATTAAATTTTCTAACCGTTGGAGTTGGGATCGGGCGTAGCCGGACCAATCTCAATTGACAGCTCTACTATCGCCACTTAGGCCTGGCAAGAGCTTGGGCAGTAGTGGTAAGAAGGGATGTACCGGAACACATTGGAGGCAGATTAGTGGCTATAAGAGAGGTTCTGAATGGTTTAAATACACTGTTTTTGCTACATGTAATCATGGGATGAATGTAAGTAGTGGGAGGGGGACCATGAATGAGAGAAGAAGTAGAAAAAGAGATTAATGTACCTGGATGTGAGCTGCTGGTTGCTATAGAGGGCTTGACAGGCAGAGACACGTCAAGAGGTGGAGAAGGCAAGTCGAAGCAGAGAATGGACAGGACAGAATTGTTGAGAGGAAATGCAGAAGAGGTGGGAGAAGCACTAGAAGTGGTAGAATTCAGAGATGGAGAAAACGAAATATAGGAATGAGGTGTCAAATATAGAAATTGGAAATAATGGCTTCCATTTGATTGAATAAGGGTGAGGTATATATATACACGTATAAGAGATTGGGGTGTTGATCAAATCTCAATCAAATATTCTAAATATAACTAATTACCTAATCTATGGGATTTGTACACATAAATAGAAAACTAATGAGATAATTTCATAAATACATATGTAGTAAATTGATTCATCTAATATGCCCCCTCAAGATGGAGCTCCATCAGAGAGCCCAATCTTGATCTTTAAAAGTTGAAAGCGAGTGCGTGGAAGAGGCTTGGTCAAGACATCGGCTAGTTGATCTTCTAAGGACACATAGGTGACACGTAAAGCTCCGCTTTGTACTTGATCCCAAATAAAATGATAATCAATTGCAACATGCTTCGTTCATGAATGGAAGACAGGATTGGAACACAGATGGGTTGCACTGATGTTGTGACAATAGATAACTGGAGCAACAGGTAGACATGTGCAAAGCTCAGTTAGAAAAGAACAAATCCAACATAGCTCAGTAACTGTAGAAGCTACAGCATGAGATTCAGGTTCAGCGGAGGAGCGGGCAACTGTAAGTTGTTTCTTGGAGGACCAGGAGATGGGATTGGGACCGAGGTAAACAATATAAGCACTGGTGGAGGTGCAGTCATCCTTATTATCGGCCCAATCAACACCACAAAAGGCATGAACAGATAGAGAGGTGTCACAATGCAAGGCAAGACCAAGATCAGTTGTTGCAAGGCAAGACCATGATCAGTTGTACTAGAAAGATAGCGAAGCAAACGCTTGACAGCATTCCAATGATCAGCAGTAGGTCCATGCATAAACTGTGACAACTTATTAACAGCATATGCAATATCAAGGCGAGTGAGGAATACGTATTGGAGACTTCCAACTATTATTCTATATTCAAAAGGATCTGGTAAAATAGTGCCAAAAAGAACTGTAAGTGTTAGCTCAGTGGCAAGTGGAGTGGTGACAGATTTGGCTCCTGTCATATTTGTTCGAGTGAGAAGGTCTATGATGTATTTTCACTGAGAGAGAAGTAATCCAATGGAAGTAGTGACAACTTCAATACCAAGAAAGTAAGTCAAATCACCAAGATCTTTAATGGAGAATCTTTTGCCAAGAAGAGCAATAAACCGTTCAACAGTAGTGGCATTACATCCTGTAATAATTCTGTCATCAAAATACACAAGGAGATAGACTAGATTACCGTTGGTGTTGAAGACAAAAAGTGATGTGTCCGCATGAGAGTTTGTAAATCCAGAGGCTATAAGAAATTGCCTTAGCTCATGGTACCAGGCCCCTGGTGCTTGCTTGAAACCATATATAGGCTTGCGTAACTTGCAGACATGTGTGGGATTATTATGATCAAGAAAACCTAGAGGGCCACAAAAACATCTTCAAAGAGATGAACTTGGAGAAAGACATTTTTGACATCAAGTTGACGAGGAGACTACCCTTGACTAACAGCATGACTAAGGACCAAGCGAACAGTGATAGGTTTAACAACCAAACTAAATGTGTCATAATAATGAACACCTGGACGTTGATGGAACTCTTTAGCAACAACTTGCACTTTGTACCTGTCAACAAAGCCATCAGATAAACTTTTAAGTCTATAAATCCATTTACAACCGACAAGGTTTTGCATGGAATCAGGGGGAACAAGTTCCTAGGTTCCATTTCACACTAGAGCATCATACTCCTCAGACATAGCCTGACACCATTTAGGATCTTTTAGGGCTTGGGTCAATGTGTGCGGTTCAACGTGATGGTTAGAGGTGAGAGTAGAGGCAAGATTAAGTTTTTTGATGGGTTTATGGATTTGTTTCTAGCATGAGTGGTCATGGTATGGTTGTGAGTCTGTGGGTTTGGATTAGGAAGGTTTGGAGAAAGTGGTAAGGAAGGAGAGAGAGGATTGGGTGGGTTAGTGTTTGTGTTGTTGGAACATTCTGTGCAATCAAATGGTGTGGCTTGGTCTATCGAAGTTGGGCTAAGAGGAAGCGTAGTTTCGGAATAGGTGCAGTGGTCAACTAGAGATTGGGTGTGAGAGGGATCCAAGCTTAGGGGCAAGGCTGTTTAGAGTGTGTTGAGTGGTGTAACCTTAATGTGAAGAAAGGTGGCTGACGGAAACCAATTTGGGAGAGTTTGTGGACTTGGACCACTAAGGTGACTTTGAATGGATTTGAATGGAAAAGACAGACTTTACAAATTTGACACGATGGGAGGTGTAAAGTTTGGAAGCAGAAGGATCAAAATAAAGATAGGCACTTTGGGTGAGAGAGTACCCAATAAACACACATGGGATGGATTGAGACTCAAGTTTATGACTAGAATAGGGACGAAGCCATGGATAACATAAGCAACCAATGATTCAGAGTTTTATGTAGTTTGGTGGAGAATGGAAAAGGGACTCATAAGGAGTGAAAAGGGAGAGTGTGGGTGTGGGCATGCAATTAATGAGATACACAGCAGTTGCAAAGGCATAGTTCCAGTATATAAGCAGAAGTAAGGATCAAGTGAGTAGAGAAAGGCCAGTTTCAACAATCTGTCAATGTCGGCGTTCAAAGAGACCATTGTGTTTAGGCGTATGTGGAGGATATGTGAGATATGAGATGAGAAACTCCATGAAGGGATAGGAATTGATCTAATGCCTGATATTCCCCATCATTGTTGAAGTAAAGAGTGACAATGGAGTGTTTGAAGTGATTTTCAACTAGTGCTTTGAAACGAATAAAGACATGAGATGTCTTCTTTAAGGGGTAATACTAGGTATAACGTATAAAGTGATAAAAAAAATATATCATAATACTTGAAGTCATCCATAGAATAAACGGGGGAGTTCCAAGCATCTGAAAATATGATTTGTAAGGGGTGGTATGAAGTAATTGTAGATATAGAAAAAGGAAGCTTGTGACTTTATTACTTAAACACGCATTACAATGGGAGTTTTGTGACATAGAATAAGGCAAAGAGAATGTTGACATAATATGATAGAGAATGGGTGATGATGGATGACCTAATCTAGAGTGCCATTCAGAGGAAGTGTTCTTGATACTGGAAAAGACAATAAGTGGAGAAGACAATGTTGGAGAGGTGGTTGGCCACTCATAGATGCCATCTTTATTGTTTCCCGTCAAAAGGATTGCCAAAGTGCTTAAATCCTTGACATGAAAGACAGTGGGTAAGAATTCAACAAAAACATGATTAGTATTGCAAAATTGATAGATAGAAATAAGGTTCTGTTCCATGTTAGGCACGCAAAGGATATTATGTAAATTAAAGGTGCGAGTAGGGGTAGGAAGGGTGGTGGAACCAATGTGGGTAATGCGAAGACCTGAGCCGTCGCCAATCGAAACGTCATCAGACCCTGCATAAGGAGTGTGAAGTGAAAGATTATTCAAATCCATGGTGACATGGTGCGATGCCCCACTATCAAGCAGCCATGTGGGGGTGTCAGTGGTCTCAAGAGATGCAAAACGGGCATGTGGTTGCCATGGAGAAGTAGGATGTGGAGCCTGTGGGCATGTTGTCGATGAAGCGGATGAGGATTAAGTATTGACAAGTTGATAAAATGAGCATCTTTTGACAGTGTGTCCTTGAGCACCACATCCTTGGCAATACCCAAGATATGGACGTGGTGTAGGATAATCATTATGCAAAGCATTTAATTGTTGTCCTTGATGGTGAAAAGCGATTGTGGACGGAGGCCAAGGTCGATTGTTGGGTTGATTGATAGGGTTCACGGTAGCTAGGAAGAATGATGGTAGTGCATGTGATTGTTGGAGAGACGCCTCCTTGTTGATAAGTTTTTCATGAATTTCATCAAAGAAGACTGGCATTTCATGGGCAATAACCGCATCAACAATTCCTTTGTATTATTCACCAAGGCCACCAAGAATTTTATCAATGAGATCTACTTCATCAACGGGGTTTTGCAGGAAGAGCAAGTTCATCAACCCTATTCTTAATAAATTGCATATATTCAAAGATCATCTTAGAACCCTTGACACGAGTTTTCAATTGGTGCTTGATCTATTTGATGTGACCACGGGATGTTTTGGCATAAGTATTAGCCAAGGTGGCCCAAGCCTCCTGAGATTTGGTGGTGTAGGCAAGAAGAGGTTGGATAGGTAGAGAGACTGCACCAAGGAGTGCACTAAAGATATGGCGTTCGTGGCACTTCCATGTTATAACGGCTGGATTTGGAGCCGTCTTACCACTAACGGTGATGGTTGGTGTGGAACTGGGATGAGAACCATCAAGGAAGGCATAAAGATCATATCCTTCTAATAGACTTCTGATTTGGAGGCTCCACGTGATGTAGCTGCTGGTGGTCAATTTTGTGATGTTTGTAATGTTGATGGTAACAAGGGGATTGGTTGGATCTTGAGTATTTTGAATAATGGTATGAGAAGCTGCAGAGGTTTCATTGGAAGCCATTATGATGAACAAAGAAAGGAGAAGTATGAGAGAAATATTCTAAATGTAGCTAATTACCTAATCTTTGGGATTTGTACACATAAATAGAAAACTAATGAGATAATTACATAAATACATCTGTAGTAAATTGATTCCTCTAATATCAAATAAGGGTAAGAGCTTTCAATGGGTCTAGGAGAATGGTTATCAAGAGTCGAATAGGGAAATTCATCTTCAACAAATTGAACATGACAAGTGACGTATAAATTCTGAGTGGAAGGATCAAAACAATAATAAACTCTCTAATTTGGAGAGTAATCGAGAAAGACACGAGGGATAGATTTAGGCTGTAATTTATGCATATTGTATGGTTTCAGCCAAGGATAGCACAAGCACCCAAAGATTCAAAGCTTTTGATAGTTAGGTAGAGACCCATGAAGCTGAAAATAAGTAGTAGTTTGGTAAAATATTGGTGTAGGCATGCGATTTATAAGATAGACTGCACTCACAAATGCGTAGGACCAGAAAATTAAAGGTAAATGAGCATGGTGCAAAAGGTGTAAATCAATTTCTATAATGTGACGATATCTCCATTCAGTTCAGGTGTGTATGGAGAAGTGCGAAAATGAGAGATGTTATGCTGTTCAAAGAAAGGCTTAAGTTTGAGAAATTCACCACCATTGTCGGAATAAAAGAATATTATTTGCTTTTAAAAAAATTTCTCCACCACAGCCTTAAATTTTGGAAAAATGGTAGAAATATTGCTTTTATGTGTAGGTGGATATAACCATACATTTAGAGAAATGATAGACTAAAATTAAGTAAAAACGAAAACCATCAATAGACTCCTAAGAGGCTGGTCCCCAAACATCAGCATAAATAAATTACTATGTTGTGTGTGCTAGTAATGGTAGATTGATGAAAAGGGTTCTTTTGCATCTTGTTGCATTTACAGGAATTGCTGGAGAAACGATTAGAATTATTAGAAAAAGATAACCCTCGGCTTTGAAGAACCAGAGTGAGAGATTTAGTAGTGGGGTGACCTAGTTTGGAATGCCAATGTGCTGTTGTGAGGTTGGACGTGTTAACAAAGGCTTGAGGTCTTGAATGATGATGGCCACTCATACACAACATTATTTGCTTTCCCTACTGCCAAACATGCCCCCGTCTAAAAGTCCTTAACAACAAAAGCATCTCATGAAAATTCAATGGATGTACTATTATCATTACAAAACTGATTAACGGAAATTAAATTCTTAGCCATATTAGGAACACGAAGAACATTATGTAAAGCAAAGGAAATAGAATTAAAAGGAACAGAATTAGAGCCTGTCTAGGCAACTCGAA
This sequence comes from Parsonsia alboflavescens, assembly GCA_028571225.1. Classification (NCBI taxonomy): domain Eukaryota; kingdom Viridiplantae; phylum Streptophyta; class Magnoliopsida; order Gentianales; family Apocynaceae; genus Parsonsia; species Parsonsia alboflavescens. Next base: position 29,821 of record JAOXNR010023421.1, on the reverse strand, counting down.
GAGCAATACCATCACCAATCATGAGATTCTCAATCCCATTATAAGGATTGTGAATAGATGAATTTTGAATGTTTGTGGTGACATGATAAGAGGCTCCAGAGTCGAGCAACCATGGGTTAGAGGCGGTAGACCCTGGATTAGCAAAGTTCGCAGTAGGAGGAGGACGATGATCCAGGACTGAAGTTGAAGATATAGGATTTTGAATAGGAGGAAGCCATGGAAAAATACTGAGTAACCTTCGGCACTACTTGACTATATGTCCAGGTTTGTCACAAACTAACAAACAGGTCTGTTCTCTATTCCAGTTTGAACTAGAATTTTGGCGTTGTGAGGAATGGTCGGATGACGCAAAATGGAATTATGGTAGAAGGAAAAGATAGAACCTTTAACTATAATCGACTTCACTCGAAAGCTTAAATATAGAGAAAGGGCGAATCAAGAATAAAACGACAATATTCTTGAGACACTTAGATAATCGAATATTATTGAACGAAAAACTTCAAAATTTCGAAAACATCAAAACTGCCAATATTCCAGTTGAAGTCGGCATTAAATAGAATAAAATAGAAACCCTAGAACTGACATAAAAGAAATTACAAAAAAACCCCAAAAGTTTCTAAAAATTATGGAAAATAGAAAAAGGCCCAAAAGTCCATCCAGATGACCCCGGATGGCCAAAAAATGGCCTCAATCACTACATATTAGTCTGTGTTGTTCTCTAGACCACCTCGGGTCGACTCGTCAAATTTCAGCCCATTCCAACACAATTTACAACTTTTAAAAGTTTACGTTTTAGCCCCAAAACTTTTTCAATCACCTCCGATTGTTTTGAAACTTCTCCTGAAGCCTCTTGGACCTATGTGGGCCCTCCTGAATATCTCTGTGGGCCAGCTCTGCTTCAAGGGAGAAGCCCGCACCATGAGTGGTTCGATTTGGGAGATCCAGATCCAGAGTGAGATGTATAATTTGCTGTAATTGGACCACATTGAATCAAGGATTGGCATTTCAATTCCCTCTCATGATCTTGGAGTTGATGATGTAATTCTGGAAAGGAAACAACTTGTTCTCTTACACGAAGAGCAGTGGCTAGATCTCGGTATTCTGTTGGCAATCCACGTAAACCATGGAGTACCAATTCATCATCTGACATTAGAGAGCCTACATTAGAGATTTGATCAACAAGATACTTCACTTCTTGAAGTTATGTTGAGATTGTTTTATTGCCTTTAGTAAGGCTGGCCAAGGATTCACGAAGCCTCATGAGATAGCTTTGGATGGTTTTGCATAAACGTCATATGAGGTTTTATCACTAATCACAAAAGGAACAATTTCTGGACAGAGAGATAGAGGAGACAAGGACACTCCTGAATAGTTGATCTTGTCTTCAGAGGCAAGGGAGGTGTGGTTACAAAACAATTGAAGTCATAGCCTTCTAATAGAGAAGACCACTGCGTATGCCAAGAAAAATAGTTATGGGCATCAAGTTTAAGTGGAGCCTGGGATGAGACATTAATAGAAAGCAACTAACTATCATTTCATTTCTCCGTTGGTATGGAGGAAATTCGGTTGCTAACAATAGGAGTTTGATCTTGAGAGTCGAAAGTGCTGGAGTCAGACATCTTTGATGGAAAAGAAGACAGATGGGAATTTTAATTGCCGTGTGGCTGTGAAGGCTCTAATACCATAACAAAATAAATAATGAAAATGTATATTCACTTGAATTCATTTGACGAGGATACAATGGATATATATACAGAGGAGTTGGTTAGAAAGATCCCTAATTAGGAGAGTATGATATGTGGGTATCTCTTAGGATACACAATTATTCTAGGAGATATGTGTTAGAATGGGGAAATTTCAGAGAGAGAATTCTGCTCTCTTTTTTTCTTATTCACTCTCTTCAAATAACCTTTTTACAAGAGATATTTATATGCCTACTAAACCAGCTAAATAGACCCCACCCTATATAAAACAAACTCCACGAAACAGCTCACTTAACAATATGGTTGAATTCTGATAATTTGGAAGGCCGGATGTTCATTTCTATATGATGCAGGCCGAAGGTCATCTTCTGCAATTATTGCTGCCATTGATCATAGTCTTTTTCTCTTAATCAGGCTTTCAGCCTCCCTCCTTTTGGTAATTCGCCAAACATTCATCGTAGGGCTTTCCGTTCTATTTTATGATGGCAGGACAAATTTAGGAATGATATGATTTTGAATGTCGCCGGAGCTTGCAAAGGGCAGTCTGGCAGAATGGCTTGTTTCGGGACAGTTCGATGGCGGAATGGCACTTTCAAAGGGGTTTTTAGTCGTTGGTTGCATCAAGGTTCCGGCATAGAGGCACGAGTTGTCTTGATTGGAGCATGGTTTGCAATATTGTTTATTACGAAACTGGGATCAAGCTATGATCCAAATGGACTCCAAATTCGTGGTGGATTTATTCACCAAACAGTCAGATACAATTCCACGGCTTCGCTATCATCACATTAAACGTATTTTCAAGCTTTTGATAAAGGGAATTTCACTTTGTTTCACATCTTTCGGGAAGGTAATTGGGTGGCTGATTCTCTGGTAAATTTCTCAAATTCTTCACAGGCTGATCATGACCTTCAGAATTTTGCAGATCTTCCTGATGTTGCAAGAGGTCTTTGTAATTTGTATCGTCTTCAACGTTTTCTATTTTTTTATATCTTAATTCTTTATCATTTGAAGAGGATTTGTTTCACTTTTATTATTGCAAAAAATACCTTCTTTATTTTCAATAAACGGGTAAAGGTCTTCTTAATCTCCACCTCTCTAGTGATTCGACTAAAAAAGAATGTTTTTGAATAATAACTTTGTTACAAATTATCAACATTTTGCTAAATAATATTCAATAAATATATTTTTTAATTAATTAAATATGCACTATATTGAAAATATTAACGTAATGTCCTCTTACAAGTAATGTATATAAATAAAATAGAATTTTTAAAAATTCAAAATTTAGATAATTGAAAATTTTAAGCATTAGGATTTTTTGATTTTATTTTTTTTTTTAAGTTTCAAAAAAAGATTAAATTCGATGTGTGAGTGTGGAGATACTCAAAGTATGAAGAAACCCATCTTTTCAAAAAATATCAAACAGTGGGGCGATCGGCAAATGGTGGGGATGAGAAAGAAGAACACAACAGAAGGAGAGAAAAGATAACCCATTTTACAATTCATTTAAATAATAAAATCATTGATTTGGTCGAAAAGTTCAGACGAAAAATTTTTATGGACCTTCAGAGCATATAAATATATATATATAAATATATATATATATATATTATATTTAGATATTAACCACCAAACAAAAATATTTCAAGGATCAAACACATCAATTTTATGAAACAATGCAAGAATAAAAAAAGAAAACAATAAGTAAATAAAAATAAAAATGTAAAAGAATAAAAGTAACAAAGAAATAGAATAAATGAGCTTAAAAAATATTCTAGTGTTTTTAGATTAAAAGTAAGTAAATTTTTTTTCTTTTCTTTTTCCTTTTTTTGTCTTTTTTGAAAACTTTCAACAAACAAGTTTAAGTTTTGCTTAGGTGTTTATGAGACGAGAAAGTTTTTTTTTTTTTTTTTCTACTAAGAGAAACTAAAATAAATAGCGCAAATTGTTATTTGGAAGGTATTTTATAGATTTTAATGAACTAATAATACTCATTTAGTTTGTTCAACCAATATAAATAGTGGCCATTGAAGTTGGCATTTTGTTTTTAAATTTGACCACTAAATTACAAAATCAATTAATTTACTCACTATACATATCGTTCTTTGACATTTTACCCACTCAACAATAATCTGTTTGAATAATAATCGCAAGTGTTATTAAATATTCATAGATAATGCACGTAACTTGCAGTGTCATCAAAATTTGTCGCATACATTCACCAAGTCATGTAAAAATTTTCACCATGATATTCAATGAAAAGTTAAATAAAAGAAGAAATTGAAAAATGACACATTCTCTAGCCTATAGGAGAATTTTAATTTGGTGAAATGGTAAGTCACAGAGTATTATCACCAAAGATTGACTATACTGGCAAATGTTATCCAATTAAATCATTATAGAATAACTGAATTGTAAAATAAAATGCCCAAATTAGAAGTAGAAAGTGTCAACTACAATGATCATTGAGTTGATTACGCATATTCGATTCAATCTTAATCGTAGATAACTAATTTTTTGTGTGTCATTCATTTTTCTTCAAGAATGAACTCATTCTTGGGCTATGAAAATTAGTGATTCAAATTTTACACATCTCTCTTCATGCAAGATTCTTGTCAGGAATTTTTGGTTAATTAAACACAGATTTCATCTTGGAGAATTTAAGATAGATCAACTCCTCTTGCCATGTCTCTAAAATTATAATCAACTTGTTCCTTAACCTTGAGAGGGAATCGAGAAAATTTCTTCTACCTCCGATCCCTCTTTTTTTTCCCCTTTTTTTTTTTGGCTAATCTGTAATGAGAGTCATTTTATCCACAATAGTGTTCTTATACCTAATTCATAACACTTGGAAATTCCGTCCTTCTACTCCTTTTTTAATCATTCATTGAGTATCTCACTTGAATAATTTGCATCAATCATTTGTAGTTCAGGAGGGAGGAAATTTCCAAATATACTCAAATTGGGATGGTATTTTAATTTTATCCAGTTTCTGAAAATATTTCACTTCTACCTAATTGGGTTGTCCCAATTTCAGTCTATACCCAAAGTCAATTTTAACATTTTTGAGTAATAAAAAGTATCCCAAAAATGAAAAATTACTCCTTATCCAAATCCAGACAAAGGGCACAAATGGTTCATTTTCTTCCCATTTCGAGTCCCACCACCTCCTTCACCGAGACATTCAACCTTCTTATGCCCTTCTTCACTGGGTAACAATTCATTCTTTTTCTTCCACTCTCATTTTCTTTCCTTTCTTTCCGTTCTTCCCTTCTTCCACTCTCATTTTCTTTCCCTTCTTCTTCTTCACTCCCTAACCAAAGCTTCCCTTTCTTCTTTGTGACACACTCATCGACGTTGCCATTTACGACAATCGCCGATACAATTCCACCTTCCACCGATCACCTCGTCGTCGTCGACACAACATTCCCTATAGTTTTTCTTCACACTTGAACCTTGATTTTGTGTCTAATATGCTAGAATGTTTAAGCTTTGGTAGTTGGCAAAATGCAAAGCTTCGGTATTGATATTGTGTATTTTTGTTTCTTGAAAGCATGATTTTGATTTAAGATCTTGAAATGCACCAAATGCCTGTGTTGTTTAATTTCGATTTTGTAGTTTGATGAAAGCATAGATTAACTGTATTGGATTGTGCATGTTTATGAATTTGAATTGTGTGTCTCGAAATGTTTACCATGTGTCCCGAAATGTTTACAACATGACTCAAATGTTCACTATGTGACTCGAAATTCTTGTTTAAGGAATTTAGAAACTTTATGTCTCGAAATGCTTACTATGTGTCTCAAAAGGATTTCTGTTTGACTCGAAATATTTACTATGTGACTTGAAATTTTGGTTTAAGGAATTTAGAAACTATATGTCTCGAAATAGGTTGAGAGTGGCTCGAAAGGATTTCTGTTTGACTTGAAATTCTGGTTCAAGGAATTTAGAAAATTTAGGTCACGAAAGGATTTGTGTGTATCTCGCAATGTAATGGGCCTCGGAATTTTGGGTTAAGGAATTTAGAAACTATATGTCTCGAAATAGGTTGAGAATTCTGGTTCAAGGAATTTAGAAAATTTAGGTCACGAAAGGATTTGTGTGTATCTCGCAATGTAATGGGCCTCGGAATTTTGGGTTAAGGAATTTAGAAACTATAGGTCTCAAAATAATATTGGTTGGGACTCGAAATACTTTTGGATGATTGTCAAAATATTAGGTTGTATCTCGAAATACCCATTTGGATAAAGATACTAATTTTTTGAAATAATAAATAAAAGATAGGTGTTCTATGATAAATTAGACTTTAAATTTTAATAAGACATAGATGCGAATAACCTTTTTTTCTTTCTTTCTCAATACAATTTTTCTAATTAGCGTTGTACGAACACAATCTCGTTGTGCCTACCGACAACACACTTAGCGTACATGCTAAGTATTCGACCATTAGATATACTATTGAGGTGTTATGGCTCCATGGGGCACTAGAGTAATGGACATAAAGAGTGTATTTCAAGACCTAATTGTCACGGCTCCATGTTTCCTTTGTGCACATGCACAAATGGATCCATCAGTGTTCTGAGTTTCTTTACTGCATCATTGGTATTCTTACTGATGAAGCTTGTCAAAGAAGTCCATCTTTATTTTGCAAGACTGTTTTTCCTTTTAGCATCAAACGTGCAAGTCTCGAAAGAGATGTTCTTAGCAAATTTCGGATTTACTAAGCAGAAAGTATTGTATAGATCATCAAAATTGTTCTGGAAAGGAGTGCCAGATAGGATTATTTGTCGATCTGTCTCAACTTTTCTCAAAGCCTTCCACAAGAGATTGTTCTGATTGCGCGGTGTGTGACCCTTATCAAGTATCAGAATGACAAGCATCTCAAGGAGAATTTTTCTAAACTTCTCTGCCTACTGCCCCTTATTACTTTCACCAGTAAGCTTTTCAAGGGAACCTTGCATCTTGTCTTGTCTATTACTTTTCTCTTGACATTCAAGAAAGTGCACCCAACTTATCAATATAGCTTCAACCCACTTAACTTCTTTTTGTTGAATGTTCATTGATTTCAACAACTTCTCCCCCAAAATCCATAGAACTCATTTTTCAAATCATTGGTGCCTTCTTTCCGATGGAGGAATGGATTATTGAACTAGAATCAATGAGTTCTATGGATTTTCGGGGAGAAGTTACTAGAATTAATGATCATTCGACAATACCGGAGCTAATAAGGTTACAATTTTCCTCATTTCAACAAAAAGAATTTAAATTATTTGAAGCTATATTGATAAGTTTGGTGCACTTTCATGAATGTCAGGAGGAAAGCAATAGACAAGCTATAATCACAAGATGGAAAATTCCCTTGCCAAGCTTGCTGGTGAAAGTAAGAAGGGTAGCAGGCAGAAAAGTTCAGAAAAATTCTCTCTGAGATGCCTGGCATTCTGATACATGATGAGAGTCACACACCACGCAACCAGAACAACCTATTGTGGAAGCCTTTGACAAAAGTTGCGACAGACCAACAGATAATCCTATTTGGCACTCTTTTTCAGAACAACTTTGATAAGCTACACAATACTTTCTGCTTAGTAAATTCAAAATTTGCTAAGAACATCTCTCTCAAGACTTGCACGTCTAATGCTAAAAGGAAAAGCAGTCTTGCAAAATAAAGATGGGCATCGTTGACAAGCTTCATCGGTAAGAATATTGATGATACAGTAGAGGAACTCAAAGCACTGACGGATCCATTTGTCCATGTGCACTGAAGAAACATGGTTTGAGAGACAAACTTATCGTGTTAAATCCCACAAATTTGTGAAAAATGCGAATTTAACTGTACGATAATTTTTTTAATGAACTATTTCCTTTGTTTTGTTACTGTAGAGATATAGACCCCACCCATCATACCTTTTAGCTCTGACACGATCCCATTATGCTTGAGTATTCGACTGTTACATATACTGTGGACTTGCTATAGCTCCATTTGGCAATAGAGCCTTTTCGGACTGGCCCCTTCGGATACATGGTGGATCTTCCCCATTACCGTGGAGCGTACTACACCCGTGCTGCCTTGCATATCTTGAGATGGGAGGTCATTTTGGAGCATGCCGGCCCGATGAAATGTGGTTCTTCATTGCCCAGAAGTACGCTCTCCTCACTGGTCTACATTATGGGATAGTAGACCAGAGTATTATTGAGAGGCTACTGACGGCGAATTCTGCCATGTTTCGATTGATTGGAATCAATCCAGTTACTTCGGATGTGCTCTTGGAAAGGTGGCAAGCCATGGCCATGGGACGGTTGTCAATTGATGATGCCCTCAAATATCATCATAGGTCACTAAATACTCACCCGAGAGCCGACCACAATCATCTCCTTTTATGTCTGCAGGATGTTAGATGATCTGGAGACTGTATAGTTGTTCCCATAGGGAACGATTTGGTGGAGCATGATGGTGCACTCCTATTGACAGGCCATCTTGGAGAATTCCCCGAAGGGACACTTGTACGGCAACTGTTAGCTATTCCTAGTAAGCTTTCATATTATTATTTATATTCGTATATCAATAGTGTTTTTTAGACTCTCTAAATTTTGATTTGAAATTTTTTTAATCCTATATTTAATAAGTGGTGGGCGTACGAACACTTCACATCCCTACATCGTAACTTTTGTGAATACGACCAAGCTGCAGCTAGACGTGGCCCCTTCCCATGTAGATCCACGACGCCCCAAGTGCCTCACCCTTCAATGTCCCCGGCTTGGCCACTCAGTCGAGTGGACCCAGCTACTTGATGAGGTAAGTGAATATCTTATCAATGTTCACTTTCATTTTTAAATTAGTTAGTATCCCTAAATTAAATTGCCAGGCATGCTATCTCCCTGTACAAAGAAGCTAAACTAGCTAAGCAGTAGCAGTCATACTAGGTCGATTTTAGCCATATCCCCCATTTTGCAGCAACATGCTGGGGTAATTGTGTGATCTGCTCATTTTGGGATTGCCGCTTCCACCGATCGATCAGGTTAGACTAATCACAATTTCTAAAATTTAAGTTGATTCTGTATAATGCTAAATATGAAGATCATAATTACTTTACTTTTATTTTATTTTAGATCCCACTTCCTAATGGAGATTCAGCTAAGAAGAGGATTGACCAAGATTTTTCGATCAGTTTGACGAGATTTGATACGATTCAGCGGATGGTATGTATCTTATGAAATTTTATGTTATTGTAGTAGATTAGTGGATGCTATTGAACGTGATTGAAATTACTATACTAGTCTGCTTGCCTTGTGATTAGGTTATGAGTCTGCATACCGAGGCCGCACGATTGAGCCCTCTAGCTAAGGACCAAGCAAGCAGACATCTACCTCCCATCCCGAATCGTCAAGAGAGGAGTCAATGTCAGGTATGTACCTCTTCCTATTCAAGTAAAACCCTCGAATCTCATAATATGTAATCTAACTAGGTTTTATAATTATAGTCTCCTACGATGGCCGATCTACCCATAGTCAAGGTCGAGGTCCTTTTGTGCCAGTTTAAGGATCGAGCCATCCATAGGCATGACCTGGTCCTCTAGCGCCTCTTGTAGATCAGGGCGATGCAAGATGTGGTCCTCGATCAGCTCACGCATATCGATCATCACCTCGATATGCTGAAGAGGGATGACAATAGTGCATATGCTCCTCCACTATATGATTCCCTTTGCCGAGAGCCAATTACGCCCATGCCCAAGGGGGTTACGCACTCCATTGATGACTTAGTCTGGCTGATAGCCACCACCCACCCGGTATCTCCCATAGTCCCCGACGACACCACCCAAGTAAATTTTAGGTCATAAATCTGTAAATTTTAGTCTCTGTTACTAGTTCATTTTATTATTTTTTTAAAGATTGCTTTGTACATTTTATTAGGAGCTTTGTCGTGCACGTCGGGCCAAGGATCCAACTGCAGGTGTACGACCACCATTCACTGACCCGGCTCATCATATCGAGTCATCGAGGCCAAAGAAGGAGTAGAGGACAAAAGCAAGGAGGACTCGAGTGTTGGAGGTGCAAAAGGTCCAGGGGGAGATTCCTGCTCCCGTGGTGGATACCTGCACCCTCAACCAGACACGGTTGGATGCCTCTGTAGCACTGGAGGTTCAGAGAAGTAATTTACTTTCTTTTTATAGTTAATTTGCATTTTATAACTTTCCCATTTATAGTCTAACTAAATTTTTGTGATAAGCTCTCAATCGAGAGATGGGGGGAGGAGTATATCATTTGTCGGGGATATATCGGACTTCGTCAAGGACGATCATGTGGAACAATTTATGAAGGGGTTGAGAATAGCAATGGGGGGGACTTCATCACTCTACCCTTGCCGAGCCAGCTTCGCACTCACTGAGCATACCTTTATGTACGTAATTAAAAATAGTCTTGTTCTCTATTTAATTTACTCAAGTTACAACATCAATTTTTAACTAACTCAAATTATAGAGCATTCTCCGAGGTGAGTGGGACCAAACCAAGGCATCTCAAGCGGATCCGGGGACCTACGAGTTCGATGCCATTGTCACTAGCCGGGTCAGGGGAGATGAGGACATCGGAGAGGTAGCATGGTGGGACACACGAGAGGTATTTCACTTCATTTTCTACAAAACGCTTAGTTTAAATGATGATTTATTTAATAGTAATTGATTTAATATTTATACTATGTATATAGATATTGATGGCAAATTGCCGTCACGGAGCACTGGTGTTACTCCATGTCTCACTGGACAGGACTCGAATCACGTTGTATGATCCAAAACCATTGGCCAAGGCAAAGGCCTCTTGATTGGACTTGATGGAGCTTGTCTGTTCGATGTTGCCACGATTACTGCAACACAATTTTTATTAGAAGACAGGGATGGGAACTGACTTAGAGGTTCACTACGGCTTTTCTTGACCACCCCAATGCAGCGAAGCATTCCATCCTATTCAGCCAGACAAGGCTTGCTGCGATAGTTATGTTTGCTACTACATAACACAGTTGATGAGAGGGCATGTTAAGGAGATGCCCTGCTTACCTTGTGTACTCCCTATGGAGTAGCGTATTAGGGATGAGATGGCCTGGATGATGCTATGGTGGAGCAATTTGTGATCGCAGTCATAGATTTTTTTGCTTTGTAGTGTAAATAAAACATCACAGTCTTAGATTTTTTTTTTTTGTTTTATATTGTAATAATACATTAAGAATAAATGTATATTATGTAAATTATATACGGTATTGAGGACTTCTATTGTATGTTAATTCTAGAACATTTAATTCCACTAAATGGCAAATTCCACACAAAATTAACTAAAAGATTAAAGTTTGAGAACTGAATTGTACAATAACTCTAATAAATCAATTCTAAATACAAAATAGAACCAGTTATTTATATATATATATATTGTTTTTGTTACTAGGAAACTTTCAGTTTTATTGACCGATTATATTATTAAAAGTGACTGGATTTTCTAAGTGATCCATTGCATTCACTTTTTTGGATTTTTCATTTTATCATCATTTTCTAGCAATTTAATTATGTATAGTTTTTCTTTAGCATGGTACTGCAATTAACTCAGTATGTCAGTGGTGTATGAATTTTCTGAAGGCACCGTAATGGATTCGATTGATTTGACAAATAGCAGTAATAGTGACATAGCCACCATTCGAAATACTCAGTGCAGACCGAAACCTTCCTCAATTGATTTTTCCTTCCCCGTCACTTCGTCTTCTTCACCGAGACGGCTTCTTCTTCACTTCTTCCTCGCTTTCGCTTAACCGAAGCTCACTTTACAAGTGTGCATATCGGCAACGATCAGGCTGGTTGTGACTCCATTTCAAGCCATCACCCCCATCGTTGTCTTCACTACAGTTTTGAACTTTTATTGTTTGTCAAATGTACTAGAATGAAATGCATCGAAGCATAATTTTACAATGTCATATTCACTCAAATTACCGAATGCATGTCTTGTTTAACTTCGATTTTGAAGGCATGGATTAAATTGTGTTGTTTTGTGCATATCTGAGATTGAATCATTGGGTTGAAAATGGTGGGTAAAGAATCGAACATTTGTGTTTCAAAAAGATTTATGTAAATCTCAAAATGGCTTTTGTGTGTCTAGAATTTATATTGTATCTCGAAATTTATTTTGTCTCGAAAGTTATATTATGTCTCAAAATGTATTTTGTGCTTCTCAAAAGTTATATTGTGTCTCTGAATGGATTTTGTGTCACGAAATGAATGTGCTTGTGTCTCGAAATCACCAATCCAAGTATCGAAATGAGTTTACACTTTTTTTTCCTGTTGTGTTTGTCCTAATTTACCAAATTTCATGAAAGCAAAAGGAAGAAGAAGAAGAAATATGACCGAGAATGGAGTTGAAAGAGATTAGGGCAATCTTCTCACTGAATTGTTGGAGTTGATTGTATCAAAGCTCTGGGCTCTTGATGCAAAAACTTCCAGTTAGCATTTACCTCATGGAACAAAGCAAGGAAGGCCTATCAAGCGGCCTATTAAGTCGAAATACATACTTAGTATCATGAAAGGACACAAAGAGTGTACTTGGAGACCTAATTATCACTTTCGAGAAGTAGTGGTACATTTCGAGATACAGGTTTTAAGTCTTGAGTCACGAAATGGACAAAAAATATACTTGGCAACCGCAATGGCATGTTTGCAAGGTATCTCTTCCACTTCCCATCTTCGACATCCACAAGTCTTCTAGACGATATCCACCACAACATTTGCTTCCTTCGGTGGATTTCCTACCTACATATTCCTCTCTATCCCGTATAGATGCAATCAGCAGCCTTTCCAAATTAACCTTCACAGCTTCTTAATCAATTCTTTCCACAGCCCACTTGGTGATAATATTTGGCATTGTAGCTGCTGCTTCCCTAGGTTGGTTGAACCAAGCCTGACACAAACTCTTAAAAAACTCATGTGCAAATGTAATGGGCAACTTCCGAGCTTTCTTAATCGCTTGGTTGAAAGACTCCACAATATTGCTCTCGTCATTTGGTTGTAGTGATTGTTTGGATAATATGCACGTGACCAACCCAAGCGTCCTACCACGACATCCAACCAATGATGAACTCTTGGGTGCATATCTTTAATGTCTCTAAAATACAATTCACATGTTCACTTGTCATAGGAATATGTAGCATTTTTAAAAAGGATTGCAGCCTGAGGATTTTTGCACTTTGTCTCCAAGTTTTCCTTCAGATGTCGATAGCAAAAGACATGCGGAACCTCAGGATATACTGTCCTCATTGCTTCCAGTATGCCTTTATGTCAATCAGATACAATAACCAAATCATTCCGCAATCCATATACAGTCTAGAATCTTCTCAGGAACCACTCCCATAAATCATTTCCCTCCTCCTAGCCAAACCCAAAAGTAAGGGCAAAAGTTTGCCTGTTTCCATCCACACAAACAATTGCATACATTTTGCCCATATACACACTTTTCAAGTGTGATGCATCCATGATAATTATGGGCCTCATGTACTTAAAACTCTCAATCGAAGGACCAAGTGCACAGAATGAGCTCAAAAACTGCTCATCTCGAGTTTGTATGCTAGTCATTGCCCCCGGCATTACACGCTCCAATATCTGAAGGTATGACAGTGGTTGTCTGTATCAGTTTTCTAAAGCTCCATAAGCTATGTTTTTTGCATGCTGTAAAGATCACCAAGCCGTGATGTATCCGAGCTTAACACCATAATTCTCCCACATGTCTTTAATCACATTTTTGGGGGTGTGATTCGCACCGGTGTGTTTACCAGCGTACATACGACCAATCGTCGTTGAACTGACACTATTGTTTTAGCTTTGCTGTATAGTTTAGATACAAGTGTGAGTCGAGACAAACTTGTGAATAACCCAAATCTGACATCCAGCTCTACACTGTGCATGTATCATGAAAGTACAATCTTTTTGGTTTTTACATCATGCCTCAAATCTTCCCATATCCAAACATACCATGTGATATAGAAATTACTTATTGAGTGAATATTCACCGACTGCAACTACTAACTCTTCCTTATTGTAAAAGACTACATCCTTTCCTATAAAACCCACATTTGGAACATCTTCAACTTCCGAAAAATGCACCTCTTCATTGTCATTCTAGACCATGTTTGTAAACTAAGTAGAAGGTTCAAGTATAAATTGCTCAAATGGAATCACCTGTCTCGTCCCATAATGGAAGTTGTCAACATCGGCAGCCTCAACGCTGCAAATATGTTCTTTATCATATTCATAATTATCATATGTGGGAATATACCCGAATGTCCCCACTTCATCATTTGCATCAATAAATTCCTCCCTTTCATAATCATTTGGACCGGATGGAAAATTACGGACAATATCACCACCAATGCCACCCTCATAAGTTCTTTGAATTTTGTTCACGACCACAACTTTAGGATCGGCTTCCCCCTTCAAATACATGATGCCATACATGTCTTCAATCTCTATTAATTTCTAATTCCATCCCAAAATTTAGAAGCAATTGACAATTGTAAGTCAATGTTCATGAAGTTTGCCATAGTTCTCCTAAAATCTTCATAGTTCACATAGAGAACCCTCGTGAACTGCAATCCCAATGTAATCCATTTTTGCAAACACAAAGAAACACACTCAGGTCTCAAAATACCCTTTATATGTCTCCAAATACCCAACGCAGGTCTTGAAATACCCTTATCTCAAATCTAGAAATCCCCAACTCAGGTCTTGAACTAATCTCAAGTCTCAAAAGCCCCAACTCTGATGTCGGGGAACTATTCACCATCAACTGGCTCGAGCTCGGAATGGGATCAAATTTGATTGGGCGACTGAGAACGGCCCAACGAACAATACTCATTGCTTTGCCATAACGTATGACAGTTTTCGGCCATCCGCGATCGTCTTGATGGACTTTTGTCCTTTTTTATTCTCTAGGGGTATTTTCATAATTTCATAATTTTTATTATTTCCGATTCCGTTCAGGGTTAGAATCAGGTTATTTATTCTTGTTTTTCTTGGAGATTTGACAGCTTGTTGAATTTTGATTATTTCTGACTTTTGTCGTAATACAGAAAACTAGGTTGGTATCAGAGCACTACGTTAAATTTCCAGCGTTTCTTTCTGTTTTGCCTTTTTTTAATATTGTTCTTGCACCAGTTGGTATCAGAGCACTAGGTTGCCTTCACTAATGGCTAAACAGAATCGTGCTGGTGGTCATGGACGACGTTGTGCTAAAAGGGGAAGACGAATAGCCTCGTCAACGAGACCTACAGGAGATCTAAAATGAAAATGCAGCTCAAAGAAGGCAGATCCAAGACTTGGAGCGGCAACTAGTAGAGACTAGGTTGGATGTTCAGTCCGAGGCAGGGTGGAATCAGAGGTTAAGTCTGACGATGAAGGGGAAGATGTCAACCCGTTTGGGGTGTTGAATAGGGGACGTAACAGATCGGAACTACCTGGACAATCTTCTTTCCAGAATTTCAACATGAAAATCAAGATTCCTGATTTTGAAGGTAAGGCGCATCCTGACGAATTTATAGATTGGTTCCACATTGTTGAGCGGATTTTTGATATTCGGGATTTGAGTGAGGAACAAAAGGTTATGTTAGTTGCGATTAAACTGAGAAAACATGCTTCAATTTAGTGGGAGCATGTTAAGAAGCAACATGCAAGACAAGGAATCTCAAAAATTTTGACTTGGGACAAGATTTCAGAACAAACCTAGCAAACAATCCTCTTCGACGCTGGCGACTGACAGTAACGGAGGAAAGGGTACGACAGGACAGCCCAGCGGAACTGGCAAAGAGACGACAACAGTGACAACCAAGCAGTGTTTTAAATGTCAAGGTATTAGGCACTTTGTTGCAGACTTCCCAAACAGGCAGTTCGTGACACTCGGTGAGGAGGTCCTTAAGCCGGTATTTGACGAGTACGAAGAGGAGCCTAATGACATACAGAATGAGGAGGACGTTTTATATGCTAATTCGTGAGAATCCCAGATGATTTGACGAGTGTTAAGTGTGGCGGCGATAGAGGACGAGTTGTGGTTGCAGCATAACATCTTCCATACTCGATGTACATCCAGGGGAAAGGTTTGTGACATGATTATTCCTGGTGGTAGTTGTGAGAATGTGGTCTCTAAGATGATGGTAGAAAAATTTTGTTTAGAAACGGTTAACCACATGCAACCCTACAAGTTGTTATGGCTGAGGAAGGGCAATGAAGTTAAAGTTAGCAAGCGGTGTCTGGTTCAGTTTTCAATTGGGAAGAGGTGCAAAGATGATTTATGGTGTGACTTTGTTCCTATGGATGCTTGTCACATCCTATTAAGAAGGCCGTGGGAGTATGACTGACAAACAAAGCATGACGGATTTTGGAACACATACACTTTCAGCAAGGATGGCAAGAGCATTACGTTGGGTCCTTCGAATTTCAAGAAGGAGGAGGCAAAGGATCTGCTATCCAAGCCGAACTTCCATGAAGAAACAATTAAGGCGACGGAAATTTTACGTTGGTTGTTTGGAGCAAAACACGGAACATTCTGAGTTTCCCCGAGCAGATTAATTCATTGCTACTGCAATTTGCTGATGTGCTTCCAGAGGAGATGCCTTTGGGATTGCCAGCTATGAGGGACATCCAACACTGTATAGATTTCGTGCTTGGTGCTGTCATTCCTCAATCCCCCATTTTGATGATTTGATTGATCAGTTACATGGTGCATCTATCTTTTCGAAGCTAGATTTTAGGAGTGGATACCAACAGGTACGACCAGGGGATGAGTGGAAGATCGCATTTAAGACGTGAGATGGGCTATACGAATGAATGGTCATGCCTTTCGAACTGTCAAACGTGCATAGCACCTTTACGGCCGATTTGTGCTAGAGTACTTCGATGAAATTCTGATTTTTGATGTTTCGGTTAAGCAGCATTTACAGCACCTAAGAGAGGTATTTGAGGCGTTAAGGAAGCAGAAGTTGTTTCCTAATGCAAAAATGTGTCACTTTCCGACTGATCGTGTGACATTCCTGGGTTATATTGTGTCAGGTGCTGGTATTCTGATGGATTCAACAAAGGTGGAAGCTATTTTGAATTTGGAGACTCCGAAATCAACGTTTCTTGTCCGCAGTTTCCATGGACTGGCGTCTTTCTATCTTAGGTTTATTTCGGGGTTTTAGCTCCATTATTGTGCCATTGACTGATTGTTTGAAGGGTAGCAAATTTGTATGGATTGCCGAGGCAGATGCAGCTTTTCGGCAAAAGGAGATTTTCAAATAACATGGAGTTCCAAGGTCAATCACGTCCGACAGCGATGTAAAGTTCATCAGTCACTTTTGGAGCACTCTTTCGCAATATTTGGGCACCAAGTTGCAGTTTAGTTCTTCTCACCGTCCTCAGACGGAAGTGTTAAATAGAAGCTTGGGTAATCTGTTGCGCAGTTTACTGGGAGACAATCCACGATAGTGGGATTTAGTGCTGCCTCAAGCTAAGTTTGCATATAACCGTTCAGTGAATTGAGCGAAGAGGAGAAGTCCCTTTAAGATTGTTTTCGGGCACAATCTAGTGACCCCACTGGACCTTAATCCCTTCCCAGTTCATAGTCAATTCAATTCGGATCCGGGAGAGCATGCTAGATAGATCAAGGAGTTGCATGCCTAGGTCCATGATCAAATTAATCAGCAGAACTCACACTATAAGCAACAGGTCAACAGGCAACGGGAGAAGATTGTGTTCAAGGAGGGCGATCTGGTTTGGATTCGGCTCAGAAAGGAATGGTTTCCGGTAGGCATATTTGGCAAATTGTAGCCACGTGCATATGGGCCATTCAACGTATTGGAGTGAATTAACGACAATGCCTACATGATTGATTTGCCGGGCAAGTACAATGTGTCAGGTACTTTCAATGTTGCAGATTTGTCACCTTACCAGTCCGGGGACGAGGAAGATTTTGCAGTTGATGTAGCTGGTAAGGACGAGTCAGATTTGAGGGTAAATCTTTTCCTAGCGGAGTAGGATGATGTCAGGCCACTATTCACCATCAACTGGCCCGAGCTTGGAATGCACTCATATTTGACTGGGCGACCGGGAACGACCCAATGAGCAACTAGCTCAAATTTGATCAAAAATGCTTTTCGGCCCTCCAGGATCATTTTGATGGACTTTTGTCCTTTTTTGTGTTTTAGGGGTATGTTCGTAGTTTCGTTATTTTTTATTTCCGATTCGGATTGGGGTCAGAATTAAGTTTTTTATTCTTGTTTTCCATGGAGATTAGACAGCTTGTTCAATTTTGATTATTTCCGATTTTCGTTGTAATACAGAAAACTAGAAGGTTTTTCACAAATTTCTAACTTTTCTTTTTGTTTAGCTATTTTTCGATATTGCTCCTACATTAGTTGGTATCAGAGCACTAGGTTACCTTCACCAATGGTTGAATAGAATGGTGCTGATGGCCGTGGACGGCGCCAAGCTGGATGGGGACGAGGAGTTCTTCTTGAGGAAGTCGAACAGCCTTGTCAACAAGACCAGCAGGAGATCTAAAATGAAAACGCAGGGCAAAGAAGGCAGATCCAAGACTTGGAGTGGCAACTGGGAGAGATTAAGTTGGATGTTCAGTCCGAGGCAGGGTGGAATTAGAGGTTGAGTCTGACGATGAGAGGGAAGATGTCAACCCGTTTGGGATGTTGAATAGGGGACGTAACCTATCGGAACGACTCGGCCAGCAACAATCTTCTTTCCAGAATTTCAGAATGAAAATCAAGATTCCTGATTTTGAAGGTAAGGCGCATCTTGATGAATTTATAGATTGGTTGCACACTGTTGAGCGGATTTTCGATATTTGGGATTTGAGTGAGGAGTAGAAGGTTAAGTTAGTTGCCATTAAATAGAGAAAACATGCTTCAATTTGGTGGGAGCATGTTAAGAAGCAATGTGCCAGAGAGGGAAGGTCGAAAATTTCAACTTGGGACAAGATGAAGAAGTTGCTGCGGAAAAAGTTTCTACCTACTCGCTACAGGCATGGGGCGATCATCGAATATCATACCGTCGGACAGCGAGATTTGTCGATGGAGCGGTACATTGCAGAATTTCATCATTTGCGCATGAGGTGTGACGTTGCCGAAGAAGATGAGAAGATAGTTGGTCGGTTTCTGGCGGGCTTGCAAGTCGAAATTGCTAATGTGGTTCAAGTGCAACAATACTGGACGTATGAAGATGTTTGCAAATAGGCTCTGAAAGTCAAGAGGCAGTATAGATGGAAGAGTAATGGTTTGGGATCTAGGTTTCCGAACAAATTTCAGAACAAACCTAGAGGACAATCCTCTTCAGTTGGCGGTGGATGAAAGTAAAGCATTAAAGAGCAAGGCACTATCCAAGGAACGACAGCCCAGCGGAGCTGGCAAAGAGATGACAGTGACTGCATCCAAGTGATGTATTAAATGTCAGGGTAGTGGTCACTTTGTTGTAGACTACCCAAACAGGCAGTTAGTGACACTCAGCGAGAAGGTCCTTGAGCTAGTATTTGACGATTATGAAAAGGAACTTGATGATGTACAGAATGAGGAGGACGTTGTATATGCTAATTCTGGAGAATCCCAGATGATTCGACTAGTGCTAACTGTGGCGGCAACAGCAGACTAGTCTTGGTAGCAACATAATATCTTCCATGCTCAATGTACTGCCAGGGGAAAGGTTTGTGACATGATTGTTGATGGCGGTAACTGCGAGAATGTGGTCTCTACGATGATGGTAGAAAAATTGTGCTTAGAAACAGTTGAGCACACGCAGTGCTACAAGTTGTGGTGGCTGAGGAAGCGCAATGAAGTTAAAGTCAGCAAGTAATGCCTGGTTCAATTTTCGATTGGGAAGAGTTACACAGATGAGGTATGGCGTCATGTTGTTCCTATGGATGCTTGTCACATCCTGTTAGGAACACCGTGGCAGTATGAGTGACGAACAAAGAAAGATGGATTTCAGAACACATACACTTTCAACAAGGATGGCGAGAGCATTACATTGGGTCCAAGGCGGACTTCCGTGAGGAAACAATTAATGCGATGGAAATTTTTTCCTTGGTTTTTTGGGAGCAAAACAAGGATCATTCTGAGTTTCCTGAGCAAATTATTCCATTGCTACAGGAATTTGAGGATGTGATTCCAGAGAAGATGCCTACGAGATTTCCACTTATGATGGACATCCAGTACTGTATAGATTTCGTGCCCGGTGCAGTCATTCCTCATAAGTCAGCCTATCTTATGAATCCTAAGCAGCATAAGGAGTTATAGAAATAGGTGCAAAAATTGATGGAAATATGTGTCGTTGTGCAGTGCCAGCTTTATTGCTGCCCAGGAAAGGTGGTTCGTGGCGGATGTCCATTGACAGTAGGGCAGTGAACAAGATAACCATCAGGTACATGTTTTCGATTCTCCGTTTTGATGATTTGATTGATCAGTTACATGGGGCATCTGTCTTTTCAAAGATAGATTTGAGGAGAGGATACCACCAGATTCAGCTACGGCCACGGGATGAGTGGAAGACCTCGTTTAAGATGTGATATGGGCTATACGAATGGATGGTCATGCCTTTTGGACTATCGAATGCTCCCAGCACCTTTATGAGATTAGTGAATCAGGTGTTTCAGCCATTTAGTGGCCGGTTTGTGGTGGTGTACTTCGATGACATTCTGATTTGTAGTGTCTCTGTTGAGCAGCATTTACAACACCTAAGGGAGATATTTGAGGCGTCAAGGAAGCAGAAGCTATTTGCAGATGTGAAAAAGTGTCACTTTCTGACTAATCATGTGACATTCTTCGGTTATATTGAGTCAGGGGATGGTTTTTAGATGGATTCGGCGAGGGTGGAAGCTATTCTGAATTGGGAGACGTCGAAATCGACGTTTGATGTCCGCAGCTGCCATGGACTAGCATCTTTCTACCGGAGGTTTATTTATGGTTTCAACTCCATTATTGCACCATTGACTGATGGTTTGAAGGGGAGCCAATTTGTATGGACTGTAGAGACAGATGTGGCTTTTCAGTTGCTGAAGCAAGAGGAGATTGTCCAACTACATGGAGTTCCTAAGTCAATCACATCCGACAGCGATGTAAAACTTATCAGTCACTTTTGGCGCACTCTCCAGCGATACTTGCTCACCAAGTTGCAGTTTAGTTCTTCTCACCATCCTCAGACAAATGGACAAACGAACGTGGTAAATAGAAGCTTGGGTAATCTGTTGCGTAGTTTACTAGGAGAAAATCCACGATAGGGGAATTTGGTGCTACCTCAAGCTGAGTTTGCATATAACCGTTCAGTGAATTGGACGATGGGGAGAAGTCCCTTTGAGATTGTTTTCCGACGCAATCTCGCTACCCCACTAGACCTTAATCCCTTCCCAGTTCATAGTCTATTCAGTTCAGATGCAAAGGAGCATGCTAGACAGATCAAGGAGCTTTATACCCAGGTCCATGATCCAATTAATCAGCAGAACTCACTGTATAATCAGCAGGTCGATAGGCAACAGAAGAAGATTGTGTTTAAGGAGGGTAATCTTGTTTGGATTCAACTCAGAAAGGAAAGGTTTCCGACGGGCAAATTTGGCAAATTGCAGTCGTGCGCAGATAGGCCATTTAAGTTGTTGGAGCGAATTAACGACAATGCCTACAAGATTGATTTGCCGCGAAAGTACAATGTGTTAGGTACTTTCAATGTCACTGATTTCTCACGTTACCAATCCGAGGACGAGGAATATTTAGCAATTGATGCAACTGGCAAGGACGAGTCAGATTCGAGGTAAATCTTTTCCTAGCCGAGGAGGATGATGTCGCGGTACTATTCACCATCCACTGGCCCGAGCAAAACACAGATCATTCCGAGTTCCCGGAGCAGATTATTCTACTGCTGCAAGAATATGCGAATGTGATTCCAGAGAAGGTGCCTTCGGGATTGCCACCTATGACGGACATTCAGCACTGTATAGATTTTGTGCCTAGTGTTGTCATTCCTTATAAGGCAGCCTATCGTATGAATCCTAAGCAGCATGAGGAGTTGCAGAGAGAGGTGAAAGAATTAATGGAAAAAGGGGTTATCCGGGAAAGTATGAGTCCTAGTGAAGTGTCAATTTTATTAGTGCCCAAGAAAGATGGTTCATGGCGGATTTGCATTGACAGTAGGGCGGTGAACAGGATAACCATTAGGTACATGTTTTCGATTCCCCATTTTCATGATTTGATTGGTCAATTACATGGGGCATTAGTTTTTTCAATGATAGATTTGAGGAGCGGATACCAACAGATTCGGGTATGGCCACATGATGAGTGGAAGACCTCGTTTAAGATGCAAGATGGGCTATATGAATGAATGTTCATGCCTTTCAGACTGTAGAACACACCCATCACCTTTATGAGGTTAATGAATCAGGTGTTTTGACCAATAAATTTGTGGTGGTGTACTTCAATGACATTCGGATTGTTAGTGTTTCGATTGAGCAGCATTTACAGCACCTAGGAGAGGTATTTGAGGCATTAAGGAAGTAGAAGCTGTTTCCAAATGTGAAAAAGTGTCACTTTCTGATTGATCATGTGACATTCTTGGGTTATGTTCTGTTAGGCGATGGATTCGACACGGGTGGAAGCTATTCTGAATTGGGAGACGTCGAAATCGACGTTTGATGTTCGTAGCTTACATGGACTGGCATCGTTCTACAGGAGGTTTATTCGGGGTTTTCGCTCCATTATTGCGCCATTGACTCATTGTTTGAAGAGGAGACGATTTCTATGGACTGCTGAGGCAGATATGGCTTTCTGGTTGCTGAAGCAAAAGGAGATTATCAAAATACATGGAGTTCCGAAGTCAATCACATCCGATAGCGATGTAAAGTTTATCAGTCACTTTTGGTGCCCTCTCTAGCGATATTTATGTACCAAGTTGCAGTCTAGTACTTCTCACCAACATCAGATACATGGCCACATGAAAGTGGTAAATAGAAGCTTGGGTAATCTATTGCTCAGTTTACTAGGAGACAATCCACTACAGTGGGATTTGGTGCCGCCTCAAGTTGAGTTTGCACATAACCTTTCGGTGAATCGAACGATAAGGAGAAGTCCCTTTGAGATATTTTTCAGGTGCAATCCAACTACCCAACTAGACCTTAATCCCTTCCAAGTTCATAGTCAGTTCAGTTCAGATGCGGAGGAGCATGCTAGACAGATCAAGAAGCTGCATGCCTTGGTCCATGATCGGATTAATCAGCAGAACTCAGAGTATAAGCAACAGGTTGACAAGCAGTGGATGATGCTTGAGTTCAAGGAGTGAGATCTGGTTTAGATGCGGCTCAGAATGGAATGGCTTCCGATAGGCATATTTGGCAAATTGCAACCGCTCGCAGATGGACCATTCAAGGTGTTGGAGCGAATTAATGACAATGCCTATAAAATTGATTTGTCGGGCAAGTACAATGGGTCAGGTACCTCTAATGTTGCTGATTTGTCACCTTACCAGTCCGAGAATGAGGAAGATTTAGCAGTTGACGCAGTTGGCTAGGACGAATCAAATTCAAGGGCAAATCTATTCCCAGACGGGGATGATGATGCTGGGGCACAATTCACCATCAACAAGCCCAAGCTCAAACTGAACTGGGCGACTACGAACGGTGCAATGAGCAATACTCATTGCTTTGCTATGTCGTAAGAAGGCTTTTGGCCATCCGAGATCATCTTGATGGACTTTTCTCCTTTTTTATGTTTTAGGCATATTTTTGTAATTTCATTGTTTTCTTATTTCTTTTTCGGTTTAGGGTTAGAACTAGGTAATTTATTCTTGTTTTTCATGGAGATTAGACAGCTTGTTGAATTTTGTTTATTTTCAACTTTTGTCATAATACAGAAAACTAGACAGTTTCCAGCTTTTCTTTCTGTTTAGCCATTTTTCGATATTATTCCTACATCCATTCTTATCAGAGCATTAGGTTGCTTTCAGCAATGGCAAAATAGAATCGTGTTGGTGGTTATGGATGGCGTCATGCTAGAAGGGGATGTGGAGTCGTTCCTAAGGAACACGAACAACCTCGTCAACAAGACCCACAGAAGATCGAAAACGAAAATGCAGAGCAAAGAAGGCGGATCCAGGACCTGGAGAGGCAACCGGCAAAGACTAGGTTGGATGTTCAGTCCGAGATAGGGGTCGAATCGGAGGTTGAGTCTGATGATAGGGGGAAGATGTCAACCAGTTTGGGGACTTGGAATCAGGGACGTAACCTACCGGAACGACCTGGCCAGCAACTTCTTTCTAGAATTTCGGCATGAAAATTGAGATTCCCGATTTTGAAGGTCAGGCGTTCGGTGATGAATTTATAGATTGGTTGCACACTATTGAGGGGATTTTCGATATTCAGGATTTGACTGAGAGGCAGAAGATTAAGTTTGTTGCGATTAAACTGAGAAAGTATGCTTCAATTTGGGGGGAGCATGTTATGAAGCAACATGCAAGAGAGGGAAAGTAAAAAATTTCGACTTGGAACAAGATGAAGAAGCTGCTGCATAAAAAGTTTCTACCAACTCACGATAGGCAAGAGGAAAGCAGCATGGCGGATTCGGAACACATATACTTTCAGCAAGAATGGCGAGAGCATTACCTTTGGATTTGAGGAAGGAGGTGGCAAACGTTCTGTTGTCCAGGGCGGACTTCCGTGAGGAAACAATTAAGGCGACGGAAATTTTTATCTTGGTTGTTTTGGAGCAAAACGCAGATCATTCCGAGTTTCTTAAGCGAATTATTGCATGTGATTCCAAAGGAGATGCCTATGAGGGACTTCCAGCACTGTATAGATTTCATGCCTGGTGCTATCATTCGTCATAAGGCAGCTTATCGTATGAATCCTAAGCATCATGAGGAGTTATAGAGATAGGCACATGAATTGATGGAAAAAGGGGTTGTCTGGGAAAGTATGAGTCCTTGTGCAGTGTCATCTTCATTAGTGCCCAAGAAAGATGGTTCGTGGCGGAAGTGCATTAACAGTAGAGCGGTGAACAAGATAACCATCAGGTATAGGTTTCCGCTTCGCCATGTTGATGATTTGATTGATTAGTTAGATGGGGCACCTACCTTTTCGAAGATAGATTTGAGGAGCGAATACCCGTTTGGGGGCTTGGAATCAGGGTCGTAACCGACCGGAACGACCTGGCCAGCAACTTCTTTCCACAATTTCGGCATGAAAATTGAGATTCCCGATTTTGAAGGTAAGGTGCTTCGTGATGAATTTATAGATTGGTTGCACACTGTTGAGGGGATTTTCGATATTTGGGATTTGACTGAGGAGCAAAAGGTTAAGTTTGTTGCGATTAAACTAAGAAAGCATGCTTCAATTTCGGGGGAGCATGTTATGAAGCAACGTGCAAGAGAGGGAAAGTCAAAATTTTTGACTTGGGACAAGATGAAGAACCTGCTGCATAAAGTTTCTACCAACTCACGACAGGCAAGAGGCGATTATCGAATATCATACTGTCCGGCAACTTCACTTGTCGAAGGAGCAATACATTGCAAAATTAGATAGTTAGCACATGACGTTGCCGAAGAAGATGAGCAGACAGTCAATCGGTTTTTGGCGAGCTTGCCAGTCGAAATTGCTGATGTGGTTCAATTGCAGCAATACTGGACATATGAAGATGTTTGCAGATTGGCCTGAAAGTCGAGGGGTAGTATAGACGGAAGAGTAGTGGTTCGGGATCTAGGTTTTGCGAACAAATTTCAGAACAAACCGAGTGAACAATCCTCTTTAGCGGCGGTAGAGCCTACGACTGAGAGTAAATGAGGAAAAAGTAAGGCAGTACCCAAGGAAGGACAGCCCAGTGGAACTAGAGAGGAGACGCCGACAACGACAACCAATTGATGTTTTAAATGTCAGATTATTGGGCACTTTGTTGTAGACTACCCAAACAGGTAGTTCGTGACACTCACAATGAGGTGCTTGAGCCTGTATTTGATGAGTACGAAGAGGAACCTAATGACATAAGGAATGAGGAGGACGTCTATATGCGGAGGACGATGCACATGCTGATTCGGGAGAATCCCTGATGATTCGACAAATGCTAAGTGCGGTGGTGACAGAACACAAGTCTTGGTTGCAACATAACATCTTCCATACTCGATGTACTGCCGGTGGAAAGGTTTGTGACATGATTATTAATGGCGGTAGTTGCGTGAATGTGGTTTCTACGATAATGGTAGAAAAAGAGGGTTTAGAAACAGTTGAGCTCATGCAACCCTACAAGTTGTCGTGGTTGAGGAAGCTCAATGAAGTTAAAGTAAGCAAACAGTGCTTGGTTCAGTTTTCGATTGGGAAGAGTTACACAGATGATGTATGGTGTGACGTTGTTTATATGGTTGCTTGTCACATCCTATTAGGAAGGCCGTGGCAGTATGACCGACGAAAGCAGCATGGCAGATTTTGGAACACATATACTTTCAGCAAGAATGGCAAGAGCATTACCTTGGGACCTTCGGATTTGAGGAAGGAGGTGGCAAACGTTCTGTTGTCCAAGGCGGGCTTCCATGAGGAAACAATTAAGGCAACAGAAATTTTTATCTTTGTTTTTTTGGGGTAAAACCGCAAATCATTCCGAGTTTCTTAAGCTAATTATTGCATGTGATTCCAAAGGAGATGCCTATGAGGGACATCCAACACTGTATAGATTTCATGCCTGGTGCTATCATTCGTCATAAGGCAGCCTATCGTATGAATCCTAAGCATCATGAGGAGTTATCTAGACAGGCACACGAATTGATGGAAAAAGGGGTTGTCCGGGAAAGTATGAGTCCTTGTGCAGTGTCATCTTCATTAGTACCCAAGAAAGATAGTTCGTGGCGGACGTGCATTAACAAAAGGGCGGTGAACAAGATAACCATCAGGTATAGGTTTCCGATTTGCCATATTGATGATTTGATTGATTAGTTAGATGGGGCACCTACCTTTTCGAAGATAGATTTGAGGAGCGAATACCACCGAATTCCGGTAAGGCCACAAGATGAGTGGAAGACCACGTTTAAGACTAGCGATGGGCTATACGAATGGATGGTCATGCCTTTAGGACCGTCGAACCCTCCCAGTACCTTTATCAGGTTAATGAATCAGGTGTTTCGGCCATTTATTGGCCGAGTTGTGGTGGTGTACTTCAACGACATTCTGATTTTTAGTGTTTTGGTTGAGCAGCATTTACAACTCCTAAGGGAGGTATTTGAGGCATTAAGGAAGCAAAAGCTATTTGCTAATGTGAAAAAGTGTCACTTTCTAACTGATCATGTCACATGCTTCGGTTTTGTTATGTCAAGCAATGGTATTCGGATGGATTCAAAAAAGGTGGAAGCTGTTCTGAATTGGGAGAAGCTGAAATTGACGTTTTATATCCAGCTTCAATCAACTGGTGTCTTTTTACAGGGGTCTATTCAAGTTTTCAACTCCATTATTGCTCCATTGAGGGGAGTCAATTTGGATGGATTGCCAAAGCAGATGCGGCTTTTCGGTTGCTGAAGCAAAAGGATAAAATGTGTTGGTCACTTTTGTTTCACGCTCTAGCGATATTTATGCACCAAGCTACAATCTAGTACCTGTCACCATCCTCAGACAGATAGACATACGGAAGTGGTAAATAGAAGCTTGGGTAATCTATTATGCAGTTTACTGTGAGAGAATCCACGATCGTGGGATTTGGTGCTGCCTGAAGCTGAGTTTGCATATAATCGTTCGAGGAATGGGATGACAGGGAGAAGTCCCTTTGAGATTATTTTCGGGTGCAATTCAGCTACCCCACTAGACCTTAATCAATTTCCAATTCATAGTCAGTTCATTTTGGATGCAGAGGAGCATGCTAGACAGATCAAGGGGATGCACGCCCATGTCCGTGATTGGATTAATCATCAGAACGCACAGTATAAGCAACAGGTCGATAGGCAGCGAAAGAACATTACATTCAAGGAGGGCGATCTGGTTTGGATTCGACTCAAAAACGAAAGGTTTCCGACAGGCAGATTTGGCAAATTGCAGCTACACGCAGATGGGCCATTCAACATGTTGGAGTGAATTAACGGCAATGCCTACATGATTGATTTGCCAAGCAGATGGGCCATTCAAGTACTTTCAATGTTGCTGATTTGTCACCTTACCAGTCCGAGGAGGAAGATTTAACAATTGATACAACAGGCAAGGACGAGTCAGATTTGGGAGCAAATCTATTCCCAACCGGTGAGAATGATGTCGGGGAACTATTCACCATCAACAGGCCCGAGCTCGGAATAGACTCAAATTTGACTGGTTGACTGAGAACGTCCCAACAAGTAACACTCATCTCTTTGCCGTGACGTAAGATGGTTTTCAACCATCCGGGATCGTCTTGATGGGCCTTTGCCCTTTTTGTGTTTGAAGAGTATTTTCATAATTTCATTCTTTTTTTATTTCCAATTCGGTTTGGGGTTAGAACTAGGTTATTTATTCTTGTTTTTCTTGGATATTAGATGGCTTGTTGAATTTTTATTATTTCCGACTTTTATCGTAATACAGAAAACTAGACAATTTTCATAAATTTCCAGGTTTTCTTTCTGTTTAGTCATTTTTCAATATTGTTCTTGCATCAGTTGGTACCAGAGCACTAGGTTGCCTTCACCAATAGCTGAACAGAATCGTGTTGGTAGTCGTGGACTGCGTCGTGTTGGAATTGAACGTGGAGTTGTTTTCGAGGAAGACGAATAGTCTCGTCAACGAGAATTGCAAGAGATCGAAAACAAAAACGCAGAACAAAAAAGGCGAATCCAGGACTTGCAGAGGGAACTGGCAAAGACTAGGTTGAATATTCAGTCCGAGGCAGGGGTGGAATCAGAGGTTCAGTCCGACAATGAGGGGGAAGATGTCGTGGCTGAGGAAAGGCAATGATGTTAAATTTAACAAGCGGTGCCTGGTTCAGTTTTTGATTGGGAAGAGGTGCACAGATGAGTTACATTGTTAAGTTGTTCCTATGGATGCTTGTCACATCCTGTTACGAAGGCTGTGGCTATATGACTAATGAACGAACAATGACGAATTTTGAAACACAAACACTTTCAGCAAGGATGGCGAGAGCAGTATGTTGGGTCCTTTGGATTTGAGGAAGGAGGCTGTAAAGGTTCTGCTGTTGAGGGCAGACTTCCATGAGGAAACTATTAAGACGACGGAAATTATTCCATTAGAGTAAAACACGAATCATTCCAAGTTTCCCGAGCAGATTATTATATTGTTGCTGGAATTTGCTAATGTGATTCCATAGAAGATGCCTTCGAGATTGCCACCTATGAGGGACATCCAGCATTGTATAGATTTCGTGCTTGGTGCCGTCATTCCTCATAAGGTAGCCTAGCGTATGAATCCTAAGCAGAATGAGAAGTTACAGAGACAGGTGCACGGATTGATGGAAAAAGGGGTTGTCTAGGGAAGTATGAGTCCTGGTATAGTCCAAGAAACATGGTTCATGGCGGATGTGCATTGACAGTAGGGTTGTGAACAAGATAAGCATCTGGTATAGGTTTCTGATTTCCTGTTTTGATGCTTTGTTTGATTAGTTACATAGGGCATCTATCGTTTCGAAAATAGATTTGAGAAGCGTACCACCAGATTCTTTTAAGGCTATGGGATGAGTGGAAGACCGCGTTTAAGACCCTTGATTGGCAATACGAATGGATGGTCATGCCTTTCGGACTATCGAATGCACCCAGCACCTTTATTGGCCAAGTATTATGGCCATTTATTGGCCGATTTGTGGTGGTGTACTTCGACGAAATTCTGATATTTAGAATTAGGTTATTTAATCTTGTTTTTCTTTGATTATTTCTGACTTTTGTTGTAATACAGAAAACGAGACAGTTTTCATAAATTTTCAACTTTTCTTTCTGTTTAGCCGTTTTTTGATATTATTCTTGCATCAATTGGTATTAGAGCACTAGGTTGCCTTCACCAATAGCTGAACAGAATCGTGTTGGTAGTCGTGGACTGCGTCTTGTTGGAATTTGACGTGATTCACTTGAATTATGGCTGGAATTTCAACATCCATCTATCCAAACCCAAAGTCACTCATAATCTGAAATTTTGCCCAA
>JAOXNR010023410.1:0-25323 GCA_028571225.1 Parsonsia alboflavescens | reverse complement strand
ACCCTAAACCCTAAACCCTAAACCCTAAACCCTAAACCCTAAACCCTAAACCCTAAACCCTAAACCCTAAACCCTAACCCCAAAACCCCAAAACCCCAAAACCCTAAACCCCAAACCCCAAACCCCAAACCCTTAAACCCCAAACCCCAAACCCCAAACCCCAAACCCTAAACCCTAAAACCTACTGGGATTTGGGTGGAATTGAAGATTCTATTGGCTTCTGAAGTTACTGGGCTGCGGCAAGAAATTACAACCCAGTTACAAAACCAAAGTCTGATCAAGCAGCAGCAAAAAAGACCCAGTAGAAATTTCAGAAGCTTCTCACCAGAAAAAGCGTAAAACAAACATAATCCATTCAAAAGAAAACCGTAACCATCAAATGAGAACCTTCAAGGCTTTCTTTGCAACTTCCATCTCAGCGAAAAAGAGTAGCCTCTGGCGAATTTCTATCCAGTTAATCCAAGCAACAAAAGACAACTTCCTGGGAGGAACGAAGTTCATCAATTGCAAAGGAGAGTCCACGGTCCCCACAATAAGGATCATGAACGATCTAAGCCAAACGAAGTCAAAAAGCAATTCAATGAGCAGTCACCAGAAAATTTAATAGCATAATCCATTGTAGGTTTGACAGAATGGTGTGAAATTCAAGAAGGGGGTCCAGATAGATTCCATAAATGGAAACAGTAATCAATCCCATAATAGATATCCATAAATGCCCACTAAGATGAGATTGACAAACAGTAGGCAGGCAAAGGTCCAGATGATCCGAATATAGCAAGACTGACACAGCCAGATGCGATGTATAAGCTTAAACTTTCTGCAAAAAATCAGAAGAAAATTGAGGAACCACATTAACAGCAAATTATGAGCACTTGGTAGGGACCAAAGAGTGTAAATCTTTCAAAGGCAACAGGCAGTCGCAAATGCCAGCAGGCCAAAAAGAAAATCCAACAGAGACCATTCGAGCAGCATAATCAACCACCAAAGCGGGCAGGTGATACTCCAGATGATCCAGCCAAAGGATTTGGGTGGGTTTGTGAGATGGGCGGCGAAATCAGGGGGAGGCGATGGATTCGGTACTGCCATGGAAGGGAGGGGGGTTGAGGAGGTGTGGGGTTGGGTTGAGGTGATGACATCTCCAATCATAATCCCATGCGTTGGAAGTGTACATGCGGCAACTTCATGTTCAACCCATAGCTCATTGTATAAAGAAAAAAGAAGAAAAAAAATCCCAAATCCAATTTTTTTTGTAAGAAGATCAATACCTTACTCCGCCGCTGCAGTTCGTTGCAGGCAGGGTGGCTCCGGCCACCTAGCCGTTCATCTTCTTCACCCCTTCTTCGCCGCATCTCTTTTCCGACCACCATAAAATTTCTGCCCTCTCTTCTCTCCACCTCCTTTCACTGCGCACAACAACCAAAACTTCCCTTCGTTAACCCTCTTCCGTTGCTCTTCCCCCAGATCGCTCAACCCTTGCCGTTCAGCATCTTCTCTTTCCTCCCTTTTCTTTCCGTTGCTGGTCACCTCTAGCCAATCCCTTCATCCCCGTTATCCAAGTCCAGCCTCTGATAACCCAGGCTGTCGTTCAGATCTGTCCCGTAAAAGATCAAGGACCAAGATAAACACAAAAAACCCACAAAGATTCCATCCGGTGGTCATGGTCCCAATTCCCTTTGCCGCCCGCGCCTCTTTGAAAATTCAAAATAAAACCCATATTTCTATTTGCTATGAATAGAGAGCGCATGAGTTGGCGTCGCCATCTTATAGATCACCACACAGACAAACCTTACCGTTGTACTGATGTTTTTGTGGGTTTTCCTTTTTTTCCATTTTTTAAATTTGGAATTTCAAGTATGGGCTAAGCTCCTACGATTTTAAGTTTTAATTAACAGTAAAGGTGTTTTTGACACTTCACACGTTGCTTTCTTTACAAAATTGTTTTAAAAAGAGAGTGTTTCACACTTTTTAACTGTTTTGTCATATTAGTCCTCAATCCTTCTTTTTCTTTTTGTATTTGTTTCTCACACTTCTTAGTTCTACTTACCAGCGAACGTCACTGCTCTTGCTCCTGTCTACTTGGTTGCAGTCTTCCTTTCCCTGTATTAGTTCTTTACCAAAACTGTCCTTTCTTGACCAAAGGCAGCGAGCAAGGTTCCCTTATTTCATGTCCTTATTTAGTGTTCTTGTCACTACAACTATTACAGACTTACAATAAACATTGGACACCTTTTCTATTCTTTTTAGTTTTTTAGGTATCCTTCCTTAGGTGAGTGACAAAGCTTTAAGGTATAATGGATTTCATGAATATTAAAATATTATAATATAAGATCACAAAGTTGATATTAAGCTCTTCACGTGTCAAATTTTCATTATAAAAGTGATGCAAATTAAATATACTTATTTATCAAGAATCTAGAAGTTTGTTAGCTAAGAAATCATAATAAGGAAGGGGAGTCATGGCAAAATGGAAATGTCTAGTAATAATAACAAGGGAGTGAGGGGAAACATGGCATACTAAATGTTTTTAGAAAACTAATAAAACAGGGAGAATGGTTTCAAGGGCAACTATAACGTGGGTGGTTTATCACCATTTGCCATAACGAACTCCAGTAAGTTAGTTCAATTAACACAAGTTGATTGAAATAAATAGCTCTTTTCTTTCTTTTGGAATCATTACATAATTTCCTTGGTTTTCAAGTGAGACTCGACAAGGTTTATTTGAATCAGCAAAATATATTCGAGTTCAATTAGAAAAGTTGACTGAGTTCAAGTCTTATAGAACACTCAGACAAGAATCTCTTAGCTATTGATGTTTTACCACTCAAAGATTCCCAATAATACAAAGCATTGCAATGTTTAACTCATACAAGACCTGATATATAGCCTACATTGCGGACAAGCTTAGTTAATTTCTACACTCTCCATTAGCAAGCTCCAAGAGTTTCGAGATATTTTAAGGAACAGTGCTTCATTATCTACACATTAAACCTTAACACATCTTGATTTAATGGTTATTCAGATGCTTATAGGGCTTGTAGTTCAGAGTCTTTCCTTCATATTTATTCTTTTTCTCACAAAAGTTCAGTTTCTGTCTTATTTTCATCGAGTAGAAATCCTACGGTAACATAATCATGTCGAAAAAAAATGCAGCGCCTCTCTGAGTACAACAGTGTGAGGACTTATCTCAGCAAACCTTTCAATAAAACTGACACATAACCCTGCAATCCAAAGCAAAGCAAAGCAAAGTCTCTCCGGCCAAAATCCTTCAAACCATGGTCAACAATCACCAAAAAAGCCAATTGAAGAGCAAGCTCAAATAGAGAACTGAAGTAGGGACACAAATCCCAATATCCAAACTGACACGGTTATTCAATGGACTATCCAATTGAAGGAACTTATTTCAAACCGAAGTCCTACTAACTTTGCAGAAAAAAGATCAAATTCTTTAAAAATAAACGTGTGCGCGCACAAGGGAGGGGATTTCAAAACACACGGTTCCTGACTAATTATTTCTTTGGTGTGTGTAGTGAAGGTTGTTTCAGATTCAGATTTTTTTTTTTTCTAATTAATTTAAGATTTTAATTTGTTTCATAAAAGAAGAGCTCAAAAAAATTCACTTTCTCATAAAAGTAATACTCCTACAATAGTTATGGTTTTGCAAATTAATTTCAGGCTAGATTTATTAACTGTTTATATTAATCAAGAGAGCTTAATTGCCCCGTAAAAGGTAGCAAATAAGCAACTAGCAAAAGTGGATCCATTGTTCGTGGTTTTGCATTTTGAAGCGGGAAACAGAAACGAGGGACTGACGGAAAAGTCTACAAAAGAACAGAAGGATGAGTAGACAAAAAGAAAAATCTGTATAGCAAACATATACATATAAAATTACAAATCACCATGTAAGAAACGCACATTCCATTTTCCAATTACAATATATATTCTTTACATTTCAAAAAGGAAAACGAAACACCATCACTATCATAGGAAATGTATTCAATAACACAAATTTTCATATAAAAAAACTGAAAGTCGAATCTTGTGGTTCAGTAGAGTACAGTACTGTAGACTGCAAAAGTTGTTGCTTTCCTCAGACATTGGTCAAATTATCGAATTTGTTGTGTGGAGGTGGAGAAGGAGAGTGATAAGAATTCGCAGCATCACTACCCGGTGGTGGAGCTGGAACCCCAAATACCTGGGCATTAGTGCGTAAATCTTGCCGTCCTTTAGCTCTTCCGAGGAAGTAACATCCAAAACCTAGAAGAATTGAGAAGATAATGAATGGAAGAGTGATAACAACCACCATACCCATGACTTGAGTAGACAGAGATTTCGCAAGTGAAGGAAGACGAGGAGATAGAATAAATTAAATAGAATTGAGGTCTGGAAGAAGGAATTAAAAGTAAGGTGATTCCAGCTCATTATTGAAGCAAGCAGCTTAACGTTCAATTCTCTAACGGATACTTTCTTCTGACCAATAGTTGAAACTTGAAGGTCAATATTCGGTCCCAAATTAGTTATCTTCACACTTTCAAGACAAAAAAAAAAAAAACTCAAATTTTCTATTCTAATCCTCATTAATTTAATTTATTTATCTTTTTCCAAAGTCAATTAATTGTTTCATACCTTTCAATGCTATACCAACCAATTCGTTAAAACATCCATTTCTATTTAAAAGTCGTTTTAACTCACTAATTTTATTTCAAAATAAAAATCATTTTACATTTGAACATTTTTATTTCCCAATAAATATTTATTGAAAAATTTTCAATCATACCCTTCCAATCACATTAAATATTATAATTAAATTTATATAAGCATTATTTATTATAATAAATATTTTAATTCAAAAAAATTATTAATTAATGAAACAATCATTACCTTGTCTGTATTTCAAAACCTTAAACAATTTTTAAAAAAGAAAAAGAAACAAAAGGAGTAGCATTTGTGAAATAACTTTGAACGATAACTAAATTGGGAGGGCGAGTAGCATCCAACGAAAACAACCTCGGACAAAAGATTGATGTACAGAAATAATCTAATATTAAAACTTATAAAAGATTTTAAGTTTTTTTCCCTTGAAAAACACTTTAGAAATATTCTCTTTGGGTGTTGTTATTGTTCATGTTTGAAATTAGGTGGTGTATGAGAAAATGGCTCTAAATCCGTTTTGAATTTTTCCTTATCCTTCTTCTTTTTTTTTAACTTTTAAATGAATTATAGAAGAAAGAAAAATTATTATAGAAAAATTGAATTTGCTGTCCAATGTTTGTCGTTTATTTTTTTAATAAAATGAAAATATTATTTTTAGTTATCTTTGAAATAGCTAAATTATTAAGGTCTTTCAAAAGAAATCTCACTTTTTCTTTAAAGAAGCAGACCAAGATAAGCTTTAACAAAATAATTTAAGTGAGGTGCCAAAGACCCGGCCGTCCTGCTTCTTGGTTAAATATCCCATGCGTCTCAGTCATTAAAAAGCCACTGAATGACTGATTCTTTGCACCCAAACCCAGAATGGAAGAATCGACGTCCTCAACCACCCGAAGATCGCCTTCTATCTCACAATCGCATGCAAGCACAGTGCTATAGTCTAACCAAAATCCCAACTCCACCTGCAGAAAATTTGTGCGTAGTTTCTTTCCTCAACCACCCCCCTAAATTTCCCGCTTCTTTTCTCTATGCGTTGATTCCTCTGCACTTCTTCGTGCGGAGTTTTGTTAGTCTAGCCGTCTAACAAAGGCAAAACAATCCTCCTTTTAAAATTCTCCCACAAGCACCCAATAATAAATGTACTTTAGGAAGTTATATAATATTTAGTAATTATAAGTCTTGGTACTAAGTTGATTTTTAACTTAAAAGGTAATTTCAAATAATCCTTTAGTCATAGAAATGGACGGATAAACCCTAAAGGGTTCCCTTTTGAAAATAAACTAGGGAGCGGCACCAGAGAATACTGGGAGAAAAAGAATGGAGCATTAAATGAAAAAAACAAAGAACATAGATTTTCCTTCTCTAGTTTATCCCATATGATGATAATACGAAGGCTCACATCCTGCATTCAAATGAAAAACTACCACATATCTGTAACTAACACCCAATACATGAAAGGATAAAACACAACTGCAAATGGTCACTTGTTAAATTATTCAATTAACGTGAAAAGAACACCGAAAATCTGAGCGGTCAAATTTTTGGTTTCTTTCTGCATTTAAAACATCAAGCTACAGTACTTGCTTTTAAAATGTGAAGTTCATATTTGCAATAGAAAGATTCTCTCAAATACACAAGTAATAAATTAGCTTGCCATGTAACTTTCAAGGAGAAAGTTAGATGAGTAAATCCTTAACTCACGTATTCATTTTCAGCCAAACATGGCTGCTTATTTTGTGGCTTCAATATGAAAACTCTTCCCCTTCAAGAATTGTAATTGAGGGCTTCTAATTGTCTAACCTAATCCTAACGAATAACAACCGGTAATTCAGTCAGTTGGCTGCAAACTACCACTAGCAAACTGTTCGTTTTACAATAAATAGATGAAAGATCTTCAAACCCCTAAGTATTGTTTGCCAAGATAATCGTAGTAAGAAAATTGTTCAATTTTTCCTTTGAGATTTTGGTCCCTGCTCCCTAGAATGAGGTCCAGCACTGCCTTGGACTGGCCTTTGTCCATTTTCCATCCAGTGGAGACACACACGATCACGCCCTCAAATCATGATTATTCAACAAAGAAAACATACAAAATAATATCCAAAACAATGGAATAGCATACAGAAAATCCAAATCATGCCAAAACCATCAGACAGAATTTTGGTAAAAAAAAGACCAAACCCAAGATTGCATTTCAAAAAAATTTAATACAAACTTTAGACCCAAAATCACCAACTAAATATTATTGTTTTAGGAGATAAAATTTTTTAAAAAAATTAAAATAAGATACCTAAAAGTAAATAATTTAGACACTAAATTCAACAATTTTGATCCTAGTAATTCAGAATAAAAACTCAATAACACGATTAAACGACAAGGTTTAAATATCTTTTTGCTAATTCCTCATGTCCAACTAACAAGATTAGCTCCAAGAAAAGAATAGAGTTATGAAATGATAGACAACGAAAACTTACAGACATGCATTTAGAGAACTATTCAAATGCTTCAGTCTGGCTTAAAAAAAAAACCTTAATATCCAAATATCTGAGAACTACACCTGATGGAAATGCTAAATCAAAAGCCAATACAGCCAAGCACCATGGAAAGCAATGTAAATAACAGAAATCCCACCACAAACCAAAATCAATCTGCAGGCTGATCAACTTCAGCATATGGAGTCTCAAGTACAGCTTGCTCAGCTTCCTGGACCTCCTTCTCTGTCTTCCTT
Organism: Parsonsia alboflavescens; assembly: GCA_028571225.1. NCBI lineage: Eukaryota > Viridiplantae > Streptophyta > Magnoliopsida > Gentianales > Apocynaceae > Parsonsia > Parsonsia alboflavescens. The sequence goes on along the minus strand of JAOXNR010023410.1, from coordinate 17,951 downwards.
CCCTTCTTGGACTTGTAGTACACACTCATGAAAGTACCAATAGCATTGTACCTTCTCCTGCATTGCTCATAAAGGCCAGCATCAAACATTCTCCAGAAATTCTTCTCTGTCAGCTCTGAAACAGCATATTGTGGCTGGAAACCATGGTTTTCAATCAACCAGTTTTCCATCCTGCGGACAGCCTCAGCCCCATCGAAAACCTCACCCCTCAGGACTGGTCCTGGGGCATAGTAGACTCCAACATCAGTGTACATCTGAGCATATTGTGTATCACCCTGCCTTTGGTGTAGCTCAAATCCAGGCTCAGGATATACCGTAGTTTTCACAGGCAGTTTGTACAGTCTGTGTGGGCAGAGCCAAATTGGATACACCTAAACAAGATTTTATTTTTCAATGCAAGCTAAAGCATAAGTTCTTTCTTTCACCCCAAAAAAATAATAATCATAATAGATAAAAATCTGAATGAAATGTCAATTTGAGAAGCAAAGGAAAAAAAAAGGGGAGCATAAAACAAGCTTCTATCTGTCAATGCAAGCTCAAGCAAAAGTTCTTTCTTTTGCCCAGAAAAAAGAAAAAAATCGGAGTGAAATGTCAAATTGAAATACAGGAAGGATAAGAAAAGCATAAACAAATTTCTAACTGATTTACCTCCATCTCACGGTGGACCCACTCCAGAGCATCTCCAACTTTGTAAAGAGGTACAAGCATATCCTGGATTACATGCATATCATGGTAATAGTTCCTAATAGCTTCACCTTGTGTGGCCTTAAGTAGAGAAACCTTTGGTGGCATAATCCATCCTAGAAGAAACCTGAACCACCATTGATCTCCGAAAGGAAGAATAAGTTTTCCCTCCCAATACAAGGATCTTGTGTGCCTGTGGTAATACTCTCTTGTCGGGATATGCTCCACAAATTCACCTCTCTGAAGAGCAGTTTGAGCATGCTGGTAAAACCATGGTTTGAACCACCAACCAACCTCGTTAATCTTATTCCCCTTCTGCTTAGCCTCTTCTTTTGATGCATACCGTCCAGTCATGCAAACAGCTTCTGTAGGAGAGTAAATCATGGTTTCTACAAAGTCTGGAACCTTTTCAGGATTATCTTGATCACCATCCCTGGGACAAAAGGAATCTATGTATCCTTGTGCAAGCTCTTTCAGATTGCCAATCACAGGTTTGTATGTCAATCTCATATATTCTTTAATATGAATAAGCTTGATCTCAGCCGCCACAAGAAGCCCTAGAGTACCCTGAGACCATGGGATTGAATAGAAAAGATCAGAATATTCATTATCCCTAGTAGCTCGAACCACCTGCCCATCAGCTAATATGATTTCATATGCCACAACCGTATCAGAGAACAAGCCATGGAGATGACTGCTTCCTTCAATCCCATAACCATTAATAAGACCACCAACAGTCAGATCATCAAGCTCAGCCACAACTGCAAGGGATAGATTCATTGGGACAGTAACTCGGGATATCTGACCCATATTGACCAACGGCTCCACTCTAGCTATCATCCTCTCCTTATCAATATCAAGCACATTCCTAAAAGAAGACAGATCAACCTCAAAATGCCGTGCACGTTTGTAGTCAACATTTCGCATTCCAACAGCTATCCATGGTTTCCTCGCTGTGCAAACTAGACCGTCCTTCTTTGCATTCCTCTCCTTGAGCCGCTTCACAACTTTCTTAACATTTTCATCATGCTCTTTTTGGCGCTGCTTGAAGGATTTCCACTCAGATCTCACATCTCCGAGATATATACCGAAATAAAACATGAAAGAGATAGGCAATACAACAAAGATAACAAGGATCCATCGAAGCTTGACCAAATAGTCCACCAAGCCCTTCTTCCTCTTTGGACGTAAGGGGGCCTCAAGATCTGACATTGCACAAATTACAGATGCTTTGCCCTGAAAATGATAAGAGAGCAATCAAAGCAAAAGGAGGCCATAAAAACACACACGAAAATGTATTTCTCGTTCATATCACTTAGGAAATAGTTTGGGCATTTATTGTTATTTGTTATAAGGAGAATTATTCAACAAATTACACAACACTATATGCATGTAGTTCAAAATTGATTCAGAATTCCTACCAAGCTCTCTTCCTGCGAAACTTTTTCAAAAATTTTGAGATATAAAAACTTTAACCGAACAAGATTCTTAGTTCATGAATAGATCCTGCAGTTCAGTTTCAGAACTGAAATACTGCGCGAAAAAGCAATTTTTTCCATCAAAAAATCAGAAGAAATAAACCAATATGCAAGGAAAATAATAGAATAGTTCAGTTTCAACATTATACGCTACAAGTTTTAGCATCTAATCATTCGAAACTCACTGTGTAAAAGGGGTACAACTTTTTGGATTACTTTTTTCGAAGGAGAAAAAATCACTTGAAAGCACAATTTTGTCTAACAGATCTTGCACTACAGTAGACCAACAGTCCAGCAAATTTACTTAGCATTTCAGATCTGCATCAGTGGAATTATTTGAACAACAGAAAGGTACACTTCGTTAACAGAAACCCGTAAATGTAAATTAAACACGAATTCAAGAAAAATCAAGAAGGCATCCCCACCCAGAAAAATATATGACAAATTTAGTCCCCAAAAATTCATGCTACTGAAATCACAGACCCAAAAGCAGTGGGATGAGTAATGTGAATGGTGTAACACCAAAAGATTAACCAGTAAATACAGAAGAAAGTACAATTCTTGGGCGAGGCTGATGAGAGCTTACCCGAGGACTGAAGAGTAGAGTGAGGGACTGAGTCTGAAGAGGAGAAAAAAGCAAACTTATAGTGGACCACTAAAATATGGGGGTAATTATGAAAAAAGCGGTTATCAGCCGGCAATGAGGAGTTTTTCGGGTAACCTATCTTAGTGAGGAAATTCTTACTCCCCCGATTTGAAAAAAATAAATCGCCTTTTCCACGACTAATTAAAATAATTATAATATTATTTATTTGTGATTAATTTTCCTATTTTTTAATTTATCTTAAGTTGCACCTCCATCATCTTTTCTTTTCCCTCCTCTATTTTCTCTTCTCTCCGCTCTTCCCTCTCTTTTATTTGATTGGTTAATTTAAAAATTATAATGTGTAATCTAATTAATTGCATTAAAATATGTTAAAAGAAAATTTAAAAAAGAAATGATCATATTTTCTATAAATTATATAAACGATAGTCATGTTAAAATAAGACTTTTTTCTTTAAAAAATTTTTTTAAAAAAATAGATGGAGTATATGGCAAGTTGGGATATAATATCAAAATGGCAATGAGGAGTTTTTATTTACCTGTCTCTTTCCTAAACCTCTCTATTTCCTACAAAACCTTGATCTATGTCAAAATCTTTCATATTGATAGCAGCTCAGCAAGTTGATTCGGATATTCAAGATCCATGTTCAAAAAGATCACTGTCAGGAAATGAGGCAAATTTAGATTGAACACGAAATGTTACACACCTACCCATATGAATATGAATTCATTTTGCTTCACTCTGTGAGGTATTGATACGTTTACGAATACTTTTATTTTAGAATACATAAATATATGAACTATATATAAAAAATATTTAAGATAATGCAATGAAATGCTATGGAACACATTAACGATTAAGTATTCAACGATTAACAGTTATTTATTAAGAAAAAGTAAAATATTTTTTATAAATTATATCCTAGAGGGATAAACTAAATCTAAAAGTATTTGATTAAATTTTGTTCCTTTTTTTTTGAAAAAAAAAAAAGATAGCTAACCATCAACTTTAATCATTAAAAACTTAAATAGAACATTTCGTAATATATGCTCCATAATACTTTGTAATATATATATATATATATATAAAAGTAAAAAAATTGAATATTGAATTATATTAGTAATTAATTTTAACATAAATTTATTGTTATGAATAAATGAAAACTTTAAACTATATACTATTCATTGTATTGTTAAAAATATATACTTTAAACTTCTATAGTGTAAAAATCTTATCGATTTAAGAGTATTGAGAATTTTAAAAAGTATTAAGATATATGAAATTAAAAACAAATAATAATACTTTATTCATTCGAAATTGAAGGTCTCATTTCCTAATTTAATTGAAATTTTATTAACAAAAAGTGATATTACAATGTTAAAAATTATTAAATCAAACTTTTTTCTTAAAAGTACATACCAGTAAAAATAAAACATTTAATTACGTACGAAAGAAGAAATAACATGATACAGATGTGCGTGGGGTGGAGACAAACCCTTCCTACCTCGGGTGCCTGTCAAGCTGGTAAGGAGGTGTGACAGCCCTAGTGGCATGGAAGTACATGAGACAATTCTTCAATGAAAGGCAGATGTATCTTGGATTAACGTGGATCTTTGCCAAGTTATATGTTTCCTTTGATATTGAAGAAATGTGAGTTTGTATGATGATACTTTTGTGATGTCATGTAACATGTAGTGAGCATATTATTTTTCAAGCTACTAAAATGCTTAGGGCTTTGTCTTAAAAGAGGTTAAATGATTTTGTGGAGTATTTAATAACCTATCGATTCATTTCTCAACGAAAGTTACTACAGTGGCATATTATCCGTGGTGTCTCCTTTATACTACTTTTACCACTTCCTTTTTAAAATTTTTTTAAAAAAAATCCTCTTACCACAGATTTTTCTTTATCCATTTATATAAATAAATAAATATATATATATATATATAGATTTGTTATGGTGCGCTCCAACCGTTACCGTAACGGAATTCTTGCTTCGCTTGGTTGGCTGCATAAGCACTTTAGCAAGAATTCCGTCACGATAACTGTTGGAGGACGCATTAAAGCGTATTTCGGAGCTCGTCTTAGCAAAATCGTATATATATTTATTTATTTATATATATTAGATAAATAGTATTAAAACAATACTTCTTAAGGGAATAAATCAACAATCAAACATTTAAATTTCTTTATTTTCCAAAAAAAAATTCTTTATGTTCAGATTACCCTCGACAAAGATTGATTCTCCAATAGACACGAACATTTATTTTGATACAACTTATGGTGATGGGTTGGCTATTGTTGGAAAATAAACTGTGAAAAACACCAAATAATATTAGGAGAAAAAGAAATCAAACAAATCACAACAAGAATTTTATGTAGTTCAATCTTTCAATTAGACCTACATCTACCATACAAGTTTATTATGTAATGTTTACACAAGAGATAATTAAAACATGAATTTAACATATTTCAATTTCTCAACTAAACTTACATCCACGATGCAAGTTTATTATATAATTTTTGTACAAAAGAAAATTACAAACCGTTCCCAGGACTTCTAAACCACAACCTCCAAAGGTTTAGAAGTACAAAAAAATCACACACAACAATTAATGAAGACAAAAGTATTTATAACAGTACAAAATTTCTTAATTTAAACTTCTATTTGGAATAGAAAACTTTCTTTCCTACTTCTACTTGAAATAGGAATTTTCGAAGACATTGAATTTTGATTTTTAATTGATGAAGGATTTGGGAAACTAGTGGAACCCAACTGCTATAAATCAAATTGACCTACCTTGAGCTTCGTCTAATAATCTGTTACAGAAATAAATTCATCACTTTTAAAAATTTTGGAGCGAACAAATCACTATGACACATTATAATTGTCAAAAGAAAAAGGCATATTATAAGAGAGATTTAGTGACTCTAAGTTAAAAAAGGAATTTCTATCCAAATTTAGAGCTAACACGAACTTTTAAATAGGAGGAGAAAAATGTTTCCTCATGTAAATATAGAACCCCAAGACACATTTGTGCCTAACATTCTTACCTTATGAATCCGATTACAATTAATCTATAAGGAAATATAAAGTTCTCAATTGGGGCGGGGTTGACCTGGTCCAACCCGATTCTAACTTCAAAGGTTAAAAAATTTAAAGGGTTGGAATGAGTCAACTCCATTTTTTGAAGAATCGTCAAAATTTTAATCCAGTTCATCCCTACAAGGGTCAAGGATTGGGACAAACCAATCCTTATATATATATAATTTTTTTTAGTTTAAAAAATATTTAAAATAAGATATTTCAATTTTCATACTACTTTTATAAAATGCAAAAAATAGTAAATAAAGTGAACAAAAAATTAGAGAAAAATGTAGAAAATTATTAAATCCAAACTAAACATAGAAAATGAAAAACTCAATTTCAAAATTTAAAATTCATTACAGTTCAAAAAAAAAAAAAAACCCAACAAAGAGTTTGAGTTTCAATAAAGAAAAATATACTACTATAAACAATAATACTGTAATAGTAATAGAAAGTTTGTATCTTTTTAATTATAATAAATAAATTTTGGTCCCAATGGCTGACCTAATCCAACTCTTTCTGAATCCTTATTGACCCTTAACCTTTAAGGGATAAGATAAAAAATCTTTATTGCAATTGAAATTAAGTTTTTCAAATTTGACCTTTAAAAAATGTGAAATAGGACCGAACGCCATTTTAACAGCTCTAAGGAAATATGCCTGGCATTAAATAAAACTGATCGGGGGTTACAAGAGCTAGTCAAACTTCATTTACTTATATACAATCTGTTGCAGCATGCGCATAAATATTTTGAACTAAGGAGTAACAAGGTGGTATGTTTAAAGGGACATAGGAATACTTATTTTATTTTATTTTTAAAGTTTTTTTTTTTTTTTTTTTTTGATGGAGGGAGAAAAAGCACTGTCACTGCCCTTTTAAAGTTTTCGGAAATACTGATTGGTTTTTGAAACCAATTAAAGTGTCTTATTGCAACAGAAAATATAGTTAAATTAAACCCTACCAAACGCGCCGTCAGTGTGAAACCTGAGATGGTGCAACAAAAGAAACAAATAGAAAATAATATTAAAATATTAATATGTTATCGAGTTTAAAAATTATTATTGCATGTCACTTTTTATTATATTAATAAAAATTTAATATGTATTTATAAGAAATAAGATTTTTCTATAATTTAATTTATCTTTTTAAATTTTAATATTAAAAATTAATAAATAAAAATTATAAATAAGATTTTTATTAATATTAGAGGAAGTGACGTAATAATGAGAGATTTGAACTCTCGCCACACTGAAAATATCGTCAGCAGATCTAGGAGAATCTTGTGTGCTGGCATCCACGTTAACACGAGGTTTTAGCACGTGATGTTCCGGCATGGACAAAATTTTTTGTTTTTTTAATATTTTCTTGGACCCATTTGTCACATGCTTGGATTCATCATTAAAACCCTACTCCACGGTCGATGCAAATTTGCATCTCTTTTAAAAGGTAGTTTCTGTTTCAAAATGTGTCATCTCGGTCCTTCGAAAACATAAAACAAAACAAGATAAGTGACATATTGACATCCGACTTACAAGCGCCCATATTTTTCATAAGCCAAAATCCCCAATTTAATTTTATAATAATGATTTCGGATACTTTTTTTTTAACCCTCTTTCCTATACTAATAAAAAACTTAAATATGCATTTTATTTATTTTTATAGATATATATTTTATTAATTAAATTCTAGAAAGATTTATCTGTTATGACAAATGTAAATTTTTCATTAATTTAGAAAGTATCGTACGAAAGTTTACTATAATATGTTTACGGCAAGATTAGAAACCTATAATAATTGTGTTTTGTTAATGCAAATCCAAATTTTTTTATTTTCTTCTCTTTTAGATATTTTTTTTTTGAACGACCATTTAGGTCTTTTTTAACTATAAACTTCATTTTAAGGCTTTTTTGGCCAGGGTTTTTTTGGTTGTATTTTATAAGGGAAATTTTTGGTATTTTATTGTTCCTTTTTTTTTTTTATCATATTTAATTCCCAAATAATTTTAAACTTTTAATGTAGGTCTTCTTTAATGTTTTTATTTCACTTTTTAGGTCTTCAAATAATTTTTGCCCTTTAAGATCTGCCTTTTTAAATTTTTTGTATACTATTTTCTAATCTTGAAATAGATCTTTTTGGATGAAAAAAAATCACTTTTGAAAAAAAAAAAGGAAAGAATAATATTTTTGTTCCATCAACTATTTATATATTATTATTTTTCTCCTTAAATTTTTATTTTGAAATTTTATGAGTGTTTTCTCACATAAAAAAGAGGCATTTTTGTCAACCTTCAATATAATGCAAAAGTATAGATGAAACGAAAGCCTACATAGCAATTCCAATGCCATGCCTTAAACCACCTGGCCATCTCTCCTACAAAATGATTATGATCCAAAACCCGAGTGAATAGCGAATCATTCATATTATATTATTGAAATAAGTACAACCAAAACTAAAAAAATAGATAATTTTTCATTCCCTTGCCAAGAATTAAATGGTGGAATCCTTGTTTGATCTTTCTTTTTTTTAATTGGATTAGTCCTGGGACGCATATATCAACAGTGTGCAATTTGAATGAGATAGATTTTTTTTAAATTAAAAGTAATTGAGGTTACACAAAATCGGAGCCAGAAAAAGAAAGAATTTAATCAGGAAAAGTCTTATATCAGGGTAATTTTGTTAAATTTCTTTTTTATCGTACAAGACCATTTGTGTACGTGCTCCCAAGAAACATATGGTACTCTATTCCATATAATGGATCGGGTCTAAAAACCAGACCCGGTCTCTCTTTGAATCCTGAATATGGCAATAATTGTACTAATCCACATATGTCTCTCTCCCATCAATCGTACAAGTTAACGTGCTGTTTGCTCCACTCATGCAATTCTGTAAACTTTACCCCAACAATTTTCAATCCAATAATTCGTGTTCTTCCTTGCTATTAATACTCCAACCATCTGAAGTGAAGCTATTCAAAAGATTAAGAGATCATGGTACATGTATTCCAAATGGAGAGAGAAAATTTACCCTGAGAGCAAACAGATTGTAGAACACAGCTTCAACCATGCACCATTTAAACAGCAGATCAGTTGACAATGCCACAAGGCATCTAATTGTCACCTCGTGACCAGCCATCCTGGTTTATGTAAAACATCTTGCTTGAAATTGCGACCAGTAACTGAAGTAGATTCACCTTGACGACGATAACACTGTGCAAAAAAGATAATTCCCACAAGTGTTACTGAATCAATAAATAAAGGAGTGGGAGGCAATAAGATGAAAAAGAAACTCACAGAAGAATGTTACACACAATGTTGCACATGCAGATAAAATTCCCCTGCCAATGCCTAATACTCCTTCCGTCTAAAATTATATGTCCCTATTTCTGTTCTGATACTTCTTGGATTAAATGTTTTATTTTCTAAATTAGTTAAAATTGACTTAAATTAAAATGAGTATATATTATCCATTGGGAATGAAAAATAGAATCCATGACAGCCCAGCTTCCCTAATCATCCTTAGTAACAGCCAAACAATAGAATCCACATTGATGTTTGAAGATCCCCCAGCATACTTGACTACCATAGATTAACACTTTAATATAGGTCTTATGTCTTGCTCAGCATTTTCTATTTTGAAATAATTCACCCACAGATCAAACTAAAGTGCACTAATAATAATCCAAAACTAGCAAAACTGAAGATCATTTGATTGTGCCCCTTGAGAGCAAGAAAAATGATAGCAGGTGTAGTCCATATATTTTGAATACCAAATGAAACTCCCTATGACCATTGTCTAATCCCACAGGGCAAACACTCTACAAAAATCCAACAAGTATAGTTGTTCTTTGTTTCTTTTTTTTTCCAAAACTTGCAGAGATCTGCCAGATTGAAGCAAAACAGTGTTGAAAGACATGGAATAATGAAAAAACACTAGTTTTGCTGAGATAATCATTGCATACTTTGTAGCAGACAATGGTATCGTCAGGGTACATTGCAAAAAGCTTGGTTCCAAGTCGAGCACGACATGAGTCACATACACTCTCATCATTAATCAACACATGACGTGACCTTTCCTCCAGCCTTGCTAAGCTTGCATCAACAGCTAAAGCATGGCAAAGATTGTGCACAACCTGAAAAAATTACGAGTCAGCATGCTTCACTGACAAGAATGCTTATGCAAATAATATATTAGTAAGTCATTTCATAGTTAAAACAAACCAATTTTTTCATTGTCAGAATACACCAATTATACAAATTGATAAGATAAGAAGGGGAGAAATAAGGACACCATCATACCATGTCCAAGATGAATCAACTCAAACAGATTTGTAATGTATTATTACTGAAATTAAGCCAGCCAGAGTTGCGAAAAGGTTATTTCAAAAACTTTGCTGCCGCAGTTAAAAGAAGAAAAGAAAAGAAAACACACAGACACACACAAAATAAAAAATAAAATTAAAGGCCTTTCATTTCATAGATGGAAAAATCTTTCACTTCTCGCCGATTCCATAAAAGTGATTGGGAATAATAACGGTCAACACAAGAAACCAGATTACCATGGCTAAACGTACTATGCAAAATAATGGTGGATGATTTGTTACAGATAATTAATCATAGTTTAAAGATGCCATTTTTCTTTCATCAAGTAAACATGAAATACATACTTCTCCTTGCCAGTGATGATGGTGTCGTGCCCGCAGCATTCTTAGAATAGTATCTGATGCAAGCTGGAGGGGCATGTGAGGAGACAGCCTCTGCAAAACAAAACCTCATGAACAAAAATTGCAGGACCAAACAGATTGAACATCTTCCAAACAAGATCTGTGCCTTTTTCATCCTTTGCACAGGACTAACAAGCATCAACTATTGATGCATTTAATATTCTCCAACAGTTGATTATCAACATAGAATGTAATAATTCTTCATCTTCTGTTGAATGTCCACTCTAAGAGAATGGTGTCATAAGGAGTACATCCATTTTAGCTATACACAGAAGAATATCAGAGTTGCAAGCTTTTAGGTAGATGTATCCCTCCATAGAATGATAATTAGCTCATAGGCATTAAGAGATTTTGAATTCACAAAGTTACTCACCAAGGCACAAAGAAGTTTATGTTCACTAGATGAAGGGAAATGATTTGTCAGTGATGATTACTTTTCTGTAACTTCCCCTCTGATTTCAACCAAAGGGACAGAGAGATGTGCTGAATGATTATATCAAATCATTTGGATGTGTTAAATTTCTAGCTCATCTAAAATTTTAAATAGGAGTGGCTGAATGTATACACCTCACACAACCCCTTAGGCGTGGGCCGAACACAATTTTAGTAGTAGGCCTAACATGTCAACAATAATGAGCAAAGACCAAAGTCAACTACAAGACCTCCAGCTTTTATAACCTTAATTAATAAGAAATTTCAATGGTAAGGAAGTTAGGCATGGTTATCCAGTTCACTGTGTTCACTATCCGGTATTGAGAAACCATAATTTGATTAATTTCACAATTACACTATTGTCTACAAGCTTAAGCATTTAGAATCAGATTGTAACAGGACATGGTTTCAGTGGTCCTGTGTTCAAATGCCACCATTGTACGCTTTAGAAAAGTTAAAAAGTGCAAACTGTGACCTTGCCTTGTTAGTTAGTAAAGCATGTGTTTGGCGTTAGGTATAACTACATTCACCCTGTAACCTTGAGCTATTAGAAAAAGTGATATAGCTACAAAGAACAACATGAAGTCACCTGGAAGTTCAGCTCTTCCACAATCAATTTGCAGTGATGAAGGAAAGTAGACATGAGCATAAAAGCAAAGGGTCCTCAGTTATGATAAGTTGGAATACTAATAAAGGTTAATTAAGAACTGTAACTCTAATAAAGGGTAGGACTGCCAATGGGTTCAAGTGTACCCAGACATCACCTGCTTGTGAACCTAAAGAAAGCTTCAGCTATTCTGGCTTCATTAAGCTTAGCCTCTTCTAAGTCTAGAGCCAATAAAAAATTCTCAACTCTTCACATCCCTTCTACTCAATGGGCTCAAATTGTCTCTTCTCCAAATATCATCCCTCTGCTGCAGCAGAGCTGTTAGATCTATCTCCAGTCTCCAACCCTCTAACAACTCTCCACCCTTGTGCTCTTCTCTCTCTTCCAAGGATCTAACCCACCCCTTGCTACCATGCCACCATTTTCATTCTCACTGTAGCTTCTCAGTCTTTTATATCCTGAAACCTCGGTCTGTTGCAACAGTTTTCATCACATCTGCCTCTTCAGCAACCACTGGCTGACTGATTATGGTCAAAGTATAGTGATTATAATACTTTCATGGAGTGACTGCTGAAGATGTCCAAAGGTAACAACTGATAGCAATAAACTTAAATAACAGCCGTCATCTCTCTCTCTCTCTCTGACTCTTCACTACCGCTCTTTCCTTTATTCTTAGATTTGGTTTTTTGTATTTGAAAATTGACAACAAGCTCAGGATAATCAATTAGAGCTTCTTCCAAAGTAACCTTTTATCGCTCTTTGATAATCAATAAATGATCCTCCTGACCTCATGATGATTGACATCCAGTAATCAACTTCGGCCTTTTAAATTTCAGATTTTCCTATTTTTTTAAAATTTTGAGTCTCTTTCAAAACAATTTTAAGCACAAGATTTATTTGTCAGTCAATATATGACCCGCTTCCATCCAAAATGAAATATCCTATTTTCACTTGGCAAAAACAATATTTGGGTAAAATTTGACCCTAGTTAACTTTCCACCCTACCTTATAAACTAATAAAGTAAGCAGTTGTGGGTCCCATGAGTTAGCAGGATGCACACATTTTGAACTGCTCAGGTTAGTAAAGAATCATGCTTATTTCAGAATAGGCCATTCACTTTTTAATATCCTAAAATAGAAATATGGACATTCAATTGCAAATAATCAACTTCAAGGGCTTCTTTATTAGACAAATATTTTAAAATTACGAGCCCAGTTTGGCCAAAAAAGCATATTTTCATTCAGGCTAATTTTCAAGTGTTGTGAGTTCAAAAGGCTATGATCTGGTTCAATACCTTATAAATAATGCCCAACTTGGGTTTAATTGGGAGCATTATTGAAAAAAGGCAAGCTTCAATATTCATTTAGTTATATAAATTTATCCAAATCCTCTTAGTATGAGTAAAGAAATAAAGAGTAATTTTCATATCTCAACTCCTCAATTCCAAAACTGTTATAGAACAAATATAGGAACAACTAACAAATCACTAAGACCAAAAGTATGTCTGAACATAATTTTCACATAGGCATATGCAGAGAATATGGACTGTACCTCCAGGACTTGCAGAGGATCAAGAGCTTCTCCATGATTATGGAGAAGGCGAACTGCAGCTTTAAACATGGTTTCTTTGCCATCCTTTGGGTCAAGATACATCTCAAGCAATCTGGGTATAAAATCCACATCATAAAAGGATTTCGACTAAAATAAAATGACTTCCTAAGTCAGAGAAACAAGACATACTGCATATAAGCATCTGGTCTGCCAATCTCAGCACAATATTGTTCAGCAGCTTCGCAGTCTTCCAGCTTCCTGGATTGACAACAAACCGCAAAATATATAAATGTCAATACCTGGAGGAGAGAGCGAGGGGGGGGGGAGAGGGAATAAAAGGAGGAGAGCAGAAAAGGTGTTGAGAAAACAAGGGACATAATCCAAAGTTGACCTTCAGACCTAAATCTCAAGAGCATGCCTACTGAGATAAGCTAAACATGTAGAATTATCTCTTCAAGCATGCCTCCTTACATGGTGCCATCGTGCTAACAGATTTGGAAAAGCTTCCTGAAGACCAAATACCTCTAATGACAAGGAACTCTTGTGTTATGTTCAGATACGCAAAGATTAGAACACTATCTTATTTCCATTAGATTTAGGTTTCCTATTCTAGATGGTTATGAATTTGGTAATTGATTTCTTAGTTTTAGGTGATTAAGGATAAGGTAAACTAAGTTTGTATATATATATATATTTATATATATTTGTGGTCTTTATGGTAAAAGATAGGAGATTTCGGTGGTTTTATTATGGTATCAAAGCCTACCCATACATATTTTTCATCATAGTTGTGCAAAATCTGGCCACAACCCACTGCCTAATCCACCAAAATACAGGCAAGCAAAAAAGCCTCACATGCCGCCGGAAGCAGCTGCAGCCACCTCCCTCCCTCGTTAACTGATGTACACTGACAAATCTAACAACACCTCACCTCTTTCTAATCCACAGGCACGACCACAAGTATACTCAAGAAGGTAAGGGGTCCCTGATGCATGTCCTTCATCGACTTCTTCATCATACAATTTTTTTGGAGAGATTCATAATGATATAGATGTCCCAATTGCCCTAAGAAAAGGTAAACTCACTTATCATGCTTCTTCTGTCGTTTCATATGATCATTTGTCTCCTCTTCCTACTCCTTTAATACTTCTCTGGATATGATTTCTCTCCCCAAAATTGTTCAAGAAGCTATCACCTATCCTGGTTAGCATGTTGCAATGATAGAAAACATGAATGCTCTCAATGGAAATCCTGGGAGTTGGTTGACTTACCTGCTAGAATAAGGACTCAAGGATCTAAGAGGGTTTTTGCAGTACAAATGAATCCTGATGGCTTTGTTGCACATCTTGAAGCTCGCGTGGTGGCTAAAGGATATACTCAGACATGGAGTTTATACAGATACCTTTTCTCCAGTTGCAAAGTTGACTTCTGTTAGATTGTTTATTTCTCTTGCGGCAACTCATGTTGCTCTATCCATCAGTTGTATATTAAGAAAGCATTTCTTTAAGGAGATTTGCAAGAGAAAGTTTGCATGAAACAACCACCTGGTTTCTGGTTTTGTTGCTCAAGGGGAATACAAGAAGGTCTGTCTTCTCCGAGAATCACTTTATAGTTTGAAATAAAGTCCTTGACCTTGGTTTGGAGAGTTCAGTAGAGTAATTCAAGATTTTGGAACGAGGGAAAGTAAACGTGATCATTCTTTGTTCTACAAACAATCTGAGCCTGGTATTATTCTTCTGGTTGTGTATGTTGACAATATTATCATTACTGGAAGTGTAGGAATCTCGTATATCAAAGCTTTTCTGCATACTTAGCTTCACATAAAAGATTTAGAAGAATTGAAGTATTTTTTTAGGCATTGAATTGACAAGGGGTAAAGAAGAAACCTTATTTCTCAAAGAAAATATGTTCTAGACTCATTGCAAGAAACAGGGAACTTAGGTGCCAACCCATGCTACTATACACCCATGATTCTCAAACTAATACTCAGAAAAGATGATGGTGAACCTATTGGAGATCCAGAAAGGTATAGGAGGATAGTTGGAAAACTGTAATATTACAGGCCTCATCTTGATGTTGCATATCCTATGAGTATTGAGTCAATTCATGGCTTCTCCTTCCATTAATCATTAGAGGGTGGTTGAGCAAAGGAGAGAAAGGGGGGGAAAAGATGTTGAAAATAGCTCCCATGGGTTTTCTGATTTTGAGCCCAAATTGATCCAATTTTTAAATTTAAAATTGGTCAAAAGTTGACTAAATAAGCTTTTCTTAGTTTTCATCCATTTGTTGGTTTTTGAAAAGTGACTAGACCTTATCCACATAGGTCCATTATGATTACAATGTTACTTTTGCAATAATTCAAATATTTTCGTATTGGCCCAAAATTTTTGGTAAACTGCTATAGGCCATCATCTTCTATCGACAACACTGGAATCTCCCATATGTAGCAACAACCTTCAGAAATAACATGCAAGTATTGTAATTAACTCCTTATCTAACTATATCCTTAAACCCACCTCATCCTCAACTCTTCCCATTCCCCAATAACCAAGAAAAAAACGACCCCAAATAAGAGATTTAGATACACTCCATAGTTAAATTCTAAAAGTACATTTACAAACAGTTCATGATATAGAAGTGTCTAATGTGGCACACTACCAAAAGGATAAACAATATAATTAGAACATCGAAGGAATAAAATGGGTCAGATGAGTGAATTTAGCAGGGAAAAAATAGGTCAAATGAAATACAATTACAAGGCTAAAATACTTTTCTCTTCATTTTTTTCATTGAGTAAATAGGATAGAGAACAATAAAAATTGCCGATAGCTTACAGGGCCAATATTTGGAGCACTAAAGTTTCTTGACCAAGCTTCCTGTAAAGAATGGCCTGCCAAAGACACCAGAAATATAAAGTCAGCTCAAAAAGACATTGAGGATGGAGCAAAAAATCTAGCTGGCCAACCTTCTTTTTCCATTTCAATGTGAAACAGAAAACTAATTTGAAGCTTTCAAGAGACGTCAGTTATACCATATGTGTGAGTAATAAACAAAATGGATAGGTCCAAGAAAACAAACTTCATAAAACCTTTTCCAGCCACAATTCAGAATCTTCGATCAAATCAAGGATATCTTCAGGATCATAGAGATCAGACGACTGCAAAAAGATTTGCAATCTTTCTCTGACTGGACTTTCAAACAATGAGTTCCTATCTGAGTGAGAAATATTTGTCTCCTTTAAGACACCAATTTCAGGATTGTGAGATCCATGCTCCAATTCACAGGATTCAAGTGCAGACTTGGCAAGCAAGAGTGCATACATTGTGTGGAACCGAGTATCATCAGAATCTTGATCCTCAATTAACCATTGGAGATATCTGTGCAGGTAAGTAAGTGTACTTGCATTATCACAAAGAAAATAAAGACAGATTCCACTATTCAACTTAGAAAACATGTAAAATCTAATGCTAAAACTTTGAAGTCATGAAAATTGAGTAAAAGTGAAATCCCATAAAATTACCCATAGGTTTTCGTTATTACAATATGAAAACATTTTTTATCTTTTTCAAAACAGAAGTAATATGACAACATTGTATTAGTTTGCATGTTAGGGCAGTGCAAAAGATTCTCTTAATAACACAATTAGGTGAATACTTCTTTGTCGTTTCTAGATGGATGAAAAGGTTGAGCATCTGGAATGACGAATACCAAAAAGGATAATACTATGAGACATGGCATTTTGCTTATTGTATATGTATAATACATAAATGGCTTCTACACATGAAAAGCCTCTCCATCCCCTTCACGCACACGTACACACAGACACTAACCAGAACAACAACAACCAAAAATAACTAAGATGGTAGATTCATTAGACAAGTGAAAGCTCCCAGGTAACTGCAACATATGCCAAAAGAATATAAGGTCTCTTGGTCTCTGGACAACTCCAGTAACAATCAAACAAATATGGGAAAACATGACAGCAACCAAATGTAACTTTCTACACCACAGATTTGGCCGGCACTTCACTTCCTCTGGCTTCCTTGCATAAAAAATCACCTCCTGACACAAATTCTACTCCTCCATCCAATAAATCATAAACCAACTGAAAGGATCTACAAAAACACCAACTGAAATTCGGAGCTCAACTTCCCATTTAGAGCTAAAGGGCAAGTAGAGCTATTACCAGAAGAGAAACAAAGATCCTTAATTCTAGAACAGAACAACATCCCAATTAGTTGAAATTCATTCCATCCTATACTTGGTTTGAGGGGTGAGGGAAGAAATGAATGCTCAGGCTGCTTGCTGCCTTCTGAACTGAAATTTCAGGAGATCCCAAATCTCAACTTGCAATCTACATGTAAACTACCTTCTTCAATATTACCTCTCTTTCATCGGCACATATCCATGCCCTTCCTAAGTAGAGCAGTAAAGCGTTTCCTGAGATCTTTAATCTCTAACATTCCCAGCTTCAATGAAAACAATACTGTTGGCATCAAACAGTGTAATATCTCAGCTTTTTAATTTTCCAGGGAAGCATTTCACAATATCTGCTGAAGTTTCTTGTGAACACTGGCTTTGAAGGCAAAAAATATATTTTGAACTCCTTTTAATCACACCCACTTAAAACATTTTAGTTTCAACCAGTTAGTCACCTCTCAGTTCTTTCAAACATAGAGTTTGACACAACTACAGTTTACCATTTGACTCAGAAGGGAGACATAAAATTTCTGGGCTATAGAACGAATAATATTCCTACCCCCCCCCCCCCCCCCCAAGTCTTAT